>JAPMNZ010964486.1:0-10951 GCA_029875035.1 Pomatoschistus microps | reverse complement strand
CTCTGGGTGGAGCAGGACAGGTCACAAGGTGGAGTAGCCGCTTGGTTCGGACCATTTTCTCTGCTCTACTCCAAAATAAAATGCTAGATGCTTCAATAGAATGAAAAACCCCAATATGTGCTTTAAATTTGCATGAGCTACAATTAAAATGTGTGTTTGTCTTACAGAACTGAACAAAAACCGGAGGAAGCTGTTCGAGCCGCCCATCAGGTTCCTGGAGGGAGGGGCGAGCGGGCGCCTGTCCCGTCAGTTCCACGACATGGCCAGTGTCAGTGGGCGATGGTAGACTGGCCAATAGGAAGGCCAGGATCCACAGCGCCTCTGCCAGCCACGCCCACCAGCAGTTTACCCAAAGTGCTCTTAGAATTGTTGTTACCAAATTGTAGTATTGTAAAACAAGCCATAGCTTTATCTGAAGTGCCAACACTAAAGGGATTTCTCAGAAGTTTCTTTGTGATTATTTTTTTTTTCCGTTGTTAGTGAGTGTGAAGAGATGTGTCCAGTATTTCGATAGGAGAAACAGGCAGGTCTGTTAGTACAATCCTTTTAACACTGATAACCCCCATATCAGTGGCAGCATGCACTTTATCTATACTAGACGTTTGCCTGTGAACGCCCTATGCCTTACATCAGGGGTCTCCAACCTATAGCTCCAGGGCTAACCAGTCGCTCCCCACCCACTTCAAAGTTGCTCCCCAAAGGATATTGGTATGGGTACATATAAAAATGATTATGATGTTTTATTGGTATGACACTACACAACCAAAAAATGCTGAAATAAGTTTAAAATTCCCCAAATTTGGCTTTATTGATTAGAGAGCTTGACGGTTCTTAAAACAAGAAGAAACACGTAGTACTTTTGCTTTATCTGTGCTGGAAATAAGACTAAAGCTGGTTGTTCCATTGTTTTAAGAATTTCAAAATATTTTTAAATCAAAATAGAAACAACATCATTCATTATTAGCACAACATTATTGCGACTGTTTTAAAGGAGAAGCTCTCTGTCAGTGTTATCCCCAAAAAGTATCTCTCCGAGGGAAAAGGTTGGAAACCCCTGCCTTAGATTGAAGAATGAGAAACCATTTTATATGAAATGGAAAAGCACAGATGCATTTTGTACTAAGCCAAATATAAGCACTTAGCTAATAACATGTATGCACCACCAAATGAAGTGCCAAAACAAGTTAATTCTCGTTAATTCAACTTGTGCCAAACAAATGCCAGATTGTGGCTGTCGACAAAAACAATCAAATATGTTGTACTCGTTATACACTATGATTTTGTTTTGAGTTTTTATTACCGTCTTAAAGTGTTGGCATACTTAATGATAATCAGTTTACATTTGTATTATATGAATGAGTTTGTAATTAGTGCCTTTACCTTCTCTTTTGTCTGTGGAGCCTTACAGTGAGGCGGTGTCAATAGACAAGAGCAGAGCCCACTGTCTCTTCAGTGTTGATACTACCTTATGTCTCATTGTTTGTAGTTTTGGTTTGTACAAAATATTGTTTTATCTGTGTCCTGCCTGGACTATGACCTCAGAAAAGCAGCCCTGTTACATTATCAAGTGCAAATGTGTTTTGTTTGTTTGTTTTGTTCTCGCCAAGGAGACTTCAGTACGAGCATCCAACCATCAATGAGCCAGTTTTTTGTATTATGTGCTAACTCCAGTCCAGAACACAGCATCTACAGCTTATGATCACATGGATCTAGTCTTTAATACCACTGCAACTGCCTTCAATAACTGTGTTACTCTGAATGTTGAGAATCTGCAGTGTATGAGATATTCCACAGTTCTAGCCAAAACCTGATCGTATTTTGAGTTTGTTCAAGCGCAATGGGGAGTTTCTCGTTGTTTTCTTTGACCTTTTATTCTTTTTGACCAAATGTGCTTCTTTTTTGCGGTACAATAGGATAAATAATGAACATAATGAAGGAACTGACTTTCTTGGTTTAACCCTGAGCTCTGACCACATCATCTCTGCCCTAATCACTTCCCAGTAACCACTGTGCCCTCCTCCTGTGTGATGTGAGCCATGTTGTGGTAAAGTCCAGTATCTCTCAGACATGGTGGCTCGGCCCACCTGACTGCAGCACCAGAGGATTGTTCTACAAACTAGAGCACTGGTCGTGCTGTGACTCGTGTTCCTGCCTGGCAGACATTTGTTTTCAGTTCAATTGCTCTGAGGGCAGTAGATTCATTCAAGTGAATGTTCTTCTAGAAGCATGTTAATATTCATCTATAGATTCATCAATCAAGGGACTCATTAAGTCATTTGTTTACTGTCGCATGTCCGATTCTTTCAGAATTATGTTTTTTGATTTGATTACTCATGCTATTATCTTAAGCGAGTTATTCCAAGTGGTCTTTGTACATTAAAGGGACTCCAAGACAAATGTAAACCACTACCGTATGTAACTTTAGTCCAGTCCTGAGACCTGCAGTGTATTGTGTGGAGGGACAGTTTTATGCATCAGAGAAGTTGTGTAAACCAAAGCTCTGTTCACTGTGGCATCTGTTGATGCTCTTGTTACTGACTGTAATTGAATTGCAGAAAAAAAGGTTGTCAAGTAGACAAAAATAATTGTTGTTCCAGCACTCCAATGCTAATTTGAAGGGAATAAATATATGAAAATATACAGTATGTCTGAAGTCTATTCTTTTGAAATGCATCACACATTATTCAAGCCATACACATGTGAATACATCCATACAAATGTGTGCCTTTAAAAAGAATCCATACCCCGTGTAAATTAAAGCAATCGATCAGTCTGTATGTTTAATGTGTGCAGATGCAACACAAAGTGCTTTGTAGATTATTAAAAACATTTTAATGGTAATGATCAAAAAGAGCATTTACCTTGTTATTATTCATTTCATTCTTGTATACTGTAGCTCTTAATCACAAGAGTAGTTATCTCAGGACTTTACACAACTGTAGAATATGCCAACACAGATCAGAGAATCAAACACATGAGAAATAAAACAGAAAACACATTGGTGTCGGCCTATAATGGGCAGATGACCAATGTCCGTAAGTGTTGATAAATGTCCAAATGTCACGTGTAAAAAAACAGGTTCTTCGGACCCGGGTTTAAAAAGAGATCACTGGATTAAAAGCAAATTAAAAACGATTTATTATAAACAAGTAAAAGAATAAAAAACAGTAAAAACCCAAGCTAAAACCAGAGGAAATAGGCAAAAAAAAACAGTCCCTTGTCCACGGCCTGGGCCGCCAGACCATGGGGCTCCCCCCCGCTGTGTCTGGCTCCCGTGTCTCGCTCTCTTCTGCTTCCTGCCCCTCCCCATCTCCGTCTCCATCTCAGCTAAAGGCACATGTGTCTTGATTGCTCATCATGTGGGGAGCCGGGGTGCTTCGTGTGGTGCAAGTCAGCCATATAAAACACACAAACATGCATAAAAGTCTAAAAACACACAGCAAACGTTAAAAGACCCAACACCCTTTTGCACCCTCTGACACATACATTTTGTTAAATGTTAAAGTGTCCTGGATCATCACCACAGTCCTTTTTGTTAGACACTAACTGTCCAACAGACCCTCCTGTATCGGCAAGGAAAAACTCTAAAACCCTGTGGGAGAAAAGTGAGAAACCTTGGGGAGAACCAGATTGAGAGAGGGATCCGCTCCACACGGACGGACGGGCTGTAGATCCAGGACCTAAGCTACAGAACGTTATGTGAAAGATGCTATATAAATAAAGATTACTTACTTACGTACATACTTACTCAGGAGCCACATTACCTACTATCATCCAATCACTTTCCTCCATTGAGATTGGGATGACGCTCTCTACAAAACAAGTACAATTTGTTCAAGGCTGGAGAAATACATTAACACACAAACTGTGATACATTGAATTCACTTTGTTTCTTGATTAAATTCTATTTTAGTCTATCTTTACTATTTACATTTTTTTGTTTTGTTTCGATTAAAAGATCCAAAGTAAAAGCCTGTATCACACTATCAACCTTGCCTGACACTTACCACTAACCTGGTTTTCTCTTCTGATGATTCCATTGTCTTTCACAGCCTCATCAGGGGAAAGCTTCTTGCCAGTTATCTGGTCAAATCTCAAATTCAGGGGCAGCAGTGTTGTTTTTGTAACAGCTGCAAAACACTTGACCAGCTCTATACTCTACGTTGGATACTCAAAGATTCATGGGAGTTTGCCCTGTCCACATGGGATTTGTGGATTAGGAGAAGGCGCTCAACCGTCCAGTCTCTGTTCAACCAGAGCCACAGCTGGCTTCACATCGCCGGCAGTAAGTCAGACCTGTTCCTGGTCTACGTTGTTCTGTTCACTGTCTTTATCGAGACCACAATAATTCATCGCTGCTGTTTGGAGACTTTGTTTTCCTGTTGGCTCTAACAAGCCAGGACCTGCGACATGCACTGGGACGGTTAGCAGCCGAGTGTAAAGCGGCTGAGATGAGAATCCATCCATTTTCTTCTGCTCCATCCATTGCTGGGCCCCGGGAGCAGCAGTTCAAGCAGAGACGCCCAGACTTCCCTATCCACGCACACACTTCCCAGGCGTTCCCAGGCCAGCTGAGAGACATAGTCCCTCCAGTGTGTCCTAGGTTTCCTGGCGTCTCCTCTCAGTGGGATGTATCTGGAACACCTCCCCAGGGAGGCGTCCAGGAGGCATCTGGAACAGATGCCCGAGCCACCTCAATTGATTCCTCTCGATGTGGAGAAGTAGCGGCTCTACTCCGAGATCCTCCCGACTGAGCTCCTCACCGTATCTCTAAGGGAGCGCCCAGCCACTCTGCGGAGGAAGCTCATTTCGACCACTTGAATTTGCGATCTCGTTCTTTCGGTCATTACCCAAAGCTCATGACCATAGGTGAGGGAGGAAACAAAGATTGATCGGTAAATCGAGACCTTTGCCTTTTCGGCTTAGCTCCCTCTTTACCACGACGATCCGATACAGCGACCGCATCACTGCAACCGCATCACTGCAACCGCATCACTGTGCACACTGCACCGATCGGCCTGTCAATCTCACGCTCCATCCTTCCCAAAGCACCTTTTCCAGTCGAGAACCATGGCCTCACATTTGGAGGTGCTGATTCTTAGCCCAGCCACGCTGATGCATGTTGCAGGTTCTGGTTTGTTGGAGCCAACAGGACAACATCTTCTGCAAACAGCAAAGATGCTGTTTGCAAAAGATGCAATTCTCATTCTCCACAGATATGAATGAGCACCTCCAAATCCAAGGCCATGGTGCTCGACCAGAAAAGGCGCTTTGCTCTCTCCAAGGAGGAGGAGTTCAAGTATCTTGTGGTCTTGTTCACGAGTGAGGGAAGGATGGAGCGTAAGATTGACGAGATCGCTGATACAAGCGCTCGAAATGAGCTTCCTCCGCAGAGTGACTTGGCGTTTCCTTAGAGATAGGGTGAGGAGCTCAGTCACACGGGAGGAGCTCGGAGTAGAGCCGCTGCTTCTCCATGTCGAGAGGAACCAGTTGAGGTGGCTCTAGCATCTGTTCCGGATGCCTCCTGGACGCCTCCCACAGGGGGGAGGCCCCGGGAAAGATCCAGGACATGCTGGAGGGACTGTCTCTCAGCTGGCCTGGGAACTCCTCAGGGGTCCCCCGGACAAGCTGGAGGAAGTGTGTGTGGATAGGGAAGTCTGGGTGTCTCTGCTCCTGGGAATCTGGCAATGGATGGAGCGGAAGAATTTTGATGGGACGTTACAAAAAGTCTCCAAACAGCAGCAATGAAATCCTGTGGTCAATAACGCAGCTCTGACTCTGGTTGTAAAGGG
Organism: Pomatoschistus microps; assembly: GCA_029875035.1. Lineage (NCBI taxonomy): Eukaryota > Metazoa > Chordata > Actinopteri > Gobiiformes > Gobiidae > Pomatoschistus > Pomatoschistus microps. The sequence continues at coordinate 5,159 of JAPMNZ010964486.1, read as the reverse complement.
GCTGGACAGCCCTCAGCGCTCCCTTAGAGATGAGGAGGGTGAGGAGCTCAGTCACATCGGTGGAGCTTGGAGTATACTGTAGCCGCTGCTTCTCCACGTCGAGATGTCTCTTTAACTGTGGCAGAGTTTTACTGCAGCCAAGGATGGTTCCTCACTTGCTTTAGAGTTGGTCGGCTTTCTGGATGCTTCTTGAGAAGGCATTTGACTAGGTTCCTGCATTCTGCGCACAAACATACAACATGCAGTTACTACCAACACACTGTGTTGTATACTCCAGTACAAAGATCTGGGGTGCCCAAGGTTCTAAACTATTGATAATTATCAGAAGACCAAATTTATCTTGTTATGTCTTATATGAGGATCCTGATATTTGGGGAAGATTTCTATATTGATTGAATATGACACTGAAAAGTTTGAAAGTAGTCTAGACTCCAGTTAAAGCACAAATAATAAATGTTTACACTCAACACATGAAAGAGATTTGGCCCTTGATTCTGTCCACTGATTTTGGGCACCCCTAAACAATATTATCATCTCATTCGCAAGAACATTTCAATTTGCATTTTTTTCTACAAGGGCAATGTTGGGGCTCTGTGTCAGTGGTTAAAAAAAAAAAGATGGAGCATTATCCGACCATTTATATGAAACTTTTAATTTTACAAAACTCAAAGGTTTTTTGAACAACTACAGAAGTATTGAAATACTTCACGTTGCTATTTAACCAAGCAAGTCAACATAAAGGCTCATTATAAAGATGTCTTACCGTCTGAAACGGAGAAGGGTATGTGGAATGCCCTCAAGGAGCCGATGGTCTCTTCGTTGATGAAGGGTGCTTTCAAAAAGAGCATCTTGTACAAACTAAGCCCCAGTTGCCAGACTGTTGCCGGGCCTGCATGGTAATGTTCTTGCCGAAACCACTCTGGGCAAGCAAACTCTTGTGTCCCTGAAAAGCAAAACATCAAATTGTTGGAAAATGGTAATTCAAGGTCTCTCCATTAAAATAATCTTGTATTTAAATATTGTAAAACTGCAGCACACAAATATTTTGATGTCTGATTTTGATGTTCACTCAAAGTCCATATTTACCTAATGGCCGATAATAAGCCTCGTCATCCTCATTCAAATATGATAAGCCAAAGTCGATGAACCTCGCTCTCAGTTCCTCCGTCTCAATCAGAACATTTTGTGGCTTTATGTCTCGGTGGAAGATATACTTTTCTTCCAATGTAATGGCTGCATCCACCAACTGACGGAAAATGATCTAGAACAATGGAAGAGAAATATTGAAGATTAATGTTTTACTAAATGTTTGCACTTGTTCTAGTATTAGTGGCTTTTAATCCTCGTCTTGATTACCATTAGTTGGACGTTTGCTAAATTATTTTCATTTGTTCATTCTACTTTCAACATTGCCAATTACTGGATGAAGGACTAAGTTTGATCCTGTGGTTTATATTGTGAAATTGTCTTTGGACATATGAGCCCAAACTACTCACTTATCAGGAGGATTCTGGTTCAGTGCCACCCCTCACACAGGAGAAATGTACATTCACCGACCAAATAGCCTGTTTGAGCTAGTTCTAATCTGCCTCTTATGTACTAAAGCTAACTCTATGGGTGGTCTTGTAACTCCACTTAAGATACAGTCTATTGTTTCAATCTGCTGCCTTACAATTTGAAAATTTCAATATTTTGCAAACATAGCTACTAACTGTTCCCAATGAAACAAGAGAGATGATGACAACTCCAGGAGGTTTTGGGGCAGTGTTAGAACAAGTGAAATGAGAGTAAGTCTCCTTACCTTGGCCTTCTCCTCTCTGTCTAAACAGCGTGCTAAATGCACATGAATGTATTCTTGCAAGTCCATGCATGGATCTGGTTTCTCAATCACCAGGACGACGTGGCTGCGTAAATCGTACCAGTCCAAGAGCCGTGGTGTGAGAGAAGTCCCTCCGTAGTTTGCTCGATGGATCATGAAAACCTCTCGAGGCATTGTCATGATTTGTCCTTTTACTTTCTGTTGGGGTCAGTAGACAACCGGTAAATATGAAGCACAACCACAAAACTCCTCTCTAATGGCACAAAAAGTCTTACCGCTCTAACAAATTTGAGTCTATTCCCAGGAATAAGTTTAAAGACCACCTGTAGGAAGAAAAACATAATGAGAAGACCACTATAAATAACTAATATGTCCAAAGTTTTTTCATTTATGAGACTAGGATGTTTAACGAGAAGTGCATTGCTCGCTTTACTAGCTCTAGAAGAAAATTACAGTGCATTCAAAAATAGTTTAGTTAGTAACTGCCCAAATGCATCTTTACAGACTAATATTATAAACAGGTAAATGCTGGACTGTTTTATCATCATCTCTTCACATCGGGAACACTGCAATGCGCTTTTTACGGGTATTAACAATGAAGCACTTTATCGGCTGCTCTTAGTCCAGAGGTAAAAAATATTAGCTCAGTATATTACCTCAATCCCTTTGCCCATGCAGTGGCTTCATGTGAATAAAGATTAGAAATGATTTTAATATTGTAATATCTGAGTGCTCTTATTATTATGCCCCTAAATTAGTTTTTTTGCAATTTCTCAAACTCATGACTTGTGTCTGGTTATTTGAAAAAAAAAAAAAGTAACTTCTCCCTCTGGTGGTTGCATAGGGAGTTACAGGTGGTACGAATTTTAACTTAAATGTATATATTAGTGCTGTCAAATAATTATCTGCGTTATAATATCTAATTGTGATTAATCGCATTAATCTCATCATAACCTGCGAACAGCGTTACTATAAAAATACATGTATAAATGTTGGCATATGAATGAAGTGGATTAGAGTAATGTGCAGGAAACTTTGACGACAGAGTGCTCACAGAAAGGTTGTCCTCACGCCGGATCCCCGAATGAATTTCACCATAGCCCCCTTCTTGCAATTTCTCGTCCATCCTGTATTTTGCCTCCATCTCTGCAGAAATACACAATAAAAAGTCTTTACATCATTCAGTTCTGGGTGGGCAGTGGCCACATTGAGGTTTACTTACCATTTAAGACGTCAATATTGAGCTCTGACTCTGGAACTATGGTGGAAAGACAAATGAGAGAGTTATTTTTACTCATAGAAATATCACCTTTAGATGCATTTTAGTTGAAAGTGTGATTGTGTGTACGTGTGTGTGAGTGTGTGTGTGTGTGTCTGTGCATGAACAAGTGTTGCGACGCCGAATAAAAATTGCAGGTACTCCATAAATATTGCATCTCGGCCGAATATGTTTAGTAATGAACTGGGTTTTTAAAAGTTGAAAGTGTTATTGTTATTGTTGTTGTTGAAAAGACTTTTGCAACTCTTTTCACAGCTCCCACCAGTCCCTGCATGTCCCAGTGACCTCCCCCTGTGATGATGGCAGTCTACTGAGAGACCCCATGTGCGTACCTTTTGTTCTTGTGCGTGGATCCACAGGTTCTATCATCATCCAATCACTTTCCTCCATTGAGATTGGGATGACGCTCTCTACAAATCAAGTACAATTAGTTCAAGGCTGGAGAAATACAGTAACACACAAACTGGCAACTGTGATACATTGAATTCACTTTATTTCTTCATTAATTCTTATTTTAGTCGCACTTTACCATTTAGGTTATTTTGCTCTACTGTGATTAAAAGTTCCAAAGTAAAAGCCTGTATCACACAATCAACTTAAGGGACCACTAACCAGTTTCTATTAAAGTCTCCTCTGATGATTCCTTTGTCTTCTTACGCCGCCTCATCAGGGGAATTCTTCTGGACAGTTTCTTCCACCTGCTGTTGGTGGTTTGACTGGGTCCTGACCGACACGAAGAAGAAGAAGTACATCAAGTGCAGCTCTAAAGGTCTGATCATCGCTCGTGGACCACAAACCTGACTGTGATGATTCCGTCTCAGCTCTGTCTTCTGCTCTATTGGTTTTGAACAACCTCTTTCTGGGAGCAGGACGAGTCTTTTTTGGGGGTCTTTCCTCTTCTTGCTCGAGTTCCCTGCTCCGTTTGACGCCTGCCTTGCGTCTGTCTGAAGTCGTCGAGGCTGGAGTTGGATTTTTGTATTCCGTCGGACTGACTGTAGATAACAAAAAACAAGTCAGGTGCTAACATATCACAACACAGACGCCCCACTGCGACGCCTGATATTCACCGTGGTCTCCCATCCACACTGCCGCATAGATCTCACAGACTTGGCGTTTACAGGTACGGCTAATTATTAAAGTCATGATTATAAAAAAAATAATATTAGCGATTCTGAGTGACTGCTAATTGTGAGATATTAAGTTAACCTTTTTTCATGATCCGTGCATTCATCGCTCAAATACTTAGAGAAGCACACGATCTACCCCAGCCAGACATAGCGTGGTTGAGGCAGCTTGGCGGGCCGCAGGTAATGGAGTAAGGGTCTACTCACTTGGATTTGATGGTAGAATCAAAGGAGTCTTCTCTGATGATTCCATTGTCTTCTTACACAGCCTCATCAGGGGAATTCTTCTGACCAGTTTCTTCCACCTGCTGTTGATGGTTTGACTGGGTCCTGTTGGAGACATAGATACAGAAGTGGACTTAGATCATTGGTGTGTGTGGCGTGAGGGGCAGAGGACGGTGGCGGTCACATGACACCTCTGTTCCAGGACCACGGACCTGACTGTGATGTTGGCTCGTCTGCTGTATTGGTGTTGGACGACCTCTTTCTAACGATTGTCCTTTTGAGGGGTATTTCCTGTTTTCTGGATGGAGCTGGATGTTGATCCTCAGCGTGATCTGTAGATGACAGAAAACAGGTCCAATTATATCTCTGTACAACACATTATACTACCATCTCTGTTTGGTCCTTGAAAAGTATCAACGGTTGAATTTTTAAAACATTCAAAGTTTTGCATCGTGGACTTTTGTCAAGCAGAGGGTTAGCAGGTGTGCAGGGGCCAGTCACTGTGGTCTCCCATCCTCACATGCTTGGCCATCCACAAACAGTACAGCTAAGTACAGCTAATTAATAAGTCATAATATGAGTCTTTATATACGGCACCTTTAAGCATTAGTAGATATAAACCCATAAAAGAAGAACAAAATTGGATTGGTAACGTAGGACTAGGGGGTCAAATAGAATAAATAAGCTAAAGGTTGGAGATGAGTGGCAAGTG
>JAPMNZ010964485.1:0-10251 GCA_029875035.1 Pomatoschistus microps | reverse complement strand
ATTACACAACTATTGGTGTGATTTAAAAGAAACTGTTAAAAAGTGCAAGATACTAACATTGAAAAGTAAGGCGGGAATCGGAGTGAAGCATTTTACATGAATCATACACAGAGCATTTGGCAGGTGGCCTTCTCTGGAGCCCACAAAGAACAACCTGCAGCGGAAACAGTCAAACACAAACACATGAGGCTTTGGTTTGCATCAAAAAGTCATGAAAGTTTGATGCGTGTGTTGTTTACTGACCTAGAAGCAGCGATGATGGAGGAGTTGAGACCGCCGTAGCAGGAAATAGCCACAGACAGAGGGATGAGCCAGCGAGCCCACCCCAACACATCATCTGCGAATGTCTGACAGGCAAAAACAATGGGAGAAAATGAGGCAAAGCAAAAAATACAAAAAACAATGCTTTAATTTCAATGTACCGTATCAATGAGTGCTCAATATGCGTTAGTGACATACAAAAACAAAGGTTTCGCTTCCTGTGTATGGTCGGACGCAAGACATTTTGAGGCTAGTTAAGTCTACTGAGGACTTGTTAGCACTGAGGGAGGCATAGGAAAAAAACCTTGGCCACTAATCACATCACATCCTCCCCGTGTTCCTGCGCAGTCCCCTAACCTATTTAACTAAATGGGCTCCTGTCTTCAGTTTGGCTCCTGCGGTCTGTCGCTCTACATTGACCAGGTGCTATCTGAACCACAGAGAAGCCATGTACACTCCAGAGAAGCTGAGCATATTCACTCGGTTTGGTGAGAAATTGTGAATAATGAAAAACTAAAAAACGTGGTGTATGAGTTTGGGAAGTCCCTTTACTCACCACAGCCACAGCATCACTGTTGAGAACACTGTCTGCGTCCAAAACAACGTAGTAGGCAATGTTGGTCAGGATGTAGATAATGGTAACTATGGGCATGGAGATGGCAATGGACAAGGGAAGATTTCTGAAAAAAAATACATGCATGAGAAGCAGCTTACGAGGATGTTACTTGTGTGGGGCTAATGCTGCAGAATAGGCCACACAAGTCGCTCTATAGATGTGTTCTTGTAGTTTGTGAAGGTGCAGAGGCCGTTAACGCAGACCTCTCTGGGTTCTTGATCTCCTCTGTGATGAAGTTAAGCGTGTCCCAGCCGGAGTAGGAGTATAAAGCAGAGTACAGAGCCAAAGCCATGTCCCCAGGGTTCAATTTGGAGCCTTTGAAGGAGTCCTCAAAGTTCTGGTCAAAACCTTCACACGAAACATCGAATGCATTAAACAGTCGAACGATCAATGGTTCTTTTGAGAAGAGTTTTTTTTCTTTAACCTATATGTACAGCGCAAAAAAGAGAATATTGTGGATCAAGTTTATTATACTTTCTTGCATATTTTCAGTTTCTATTAAAATAAAGCTCGAAATGTTTCACTTAAATCTAGAGTATTCAACTTTTGTGTTTCATTTTACATTTTTTTTGTCCCAGAAAACAAATAATCTATGCTGTACAACATGCTGTCTTTACTTTATCTTATTAGAAATTATGTCTTTAAATACTGAATGAGGATGGTCAAAAAGCAGCAACAAAGGCCAAAGATAGAACCAAACAGTTTGAGAGCTAGAATCTAGTTACATGGACTTTAATACATTGTTGATTTTTTGGGGGTTTCTAAAAATAGACTTCTCATATTTAATAGTTATACTCTCTGAAATGACTGACAATAACATTTTAACCGTTTCTACAATATTTCATTTTTTGGAATTTTTTTCACATCACAACAGGTGCTTACTTGGACTCACCTTGACCAAGTTTGACCAGCCCAGTAATGATGATGACAATAAGAGCCAGAACTTTGGCGAATGTGGAGGCGACCTGAAGGATGGCTCCCCATTTCACCTTCCAGCAGTTCACAGCAGTCAGCAGACCTGAGGACACACACTTGTCCAGTTAAAAGGAGAAAAAAAAAAGGTTCAGAATTGCAACTTTTACGATTCTGTCAGTTTACTAATGCTTAGATAACAGAGCAAAGTTGAAGGGATGTGTGAGCAGCATGGCAGTAACTTTATAGTCAATGCAAACAATGGAACGAAAGGTCACTGTTGACATTAGCCATTCCAGCCGAGTGTTTGTTTTCTTTGTACTACACACCTAGAAAAACTGCAATAAATGTCCTACAGAAAGTACCACAATCTATGTTTGAATACGACATGCAGAATGTTTAACCAGTCAGATTATATACACAATAGAACAGCATTCTTTCAATTTGCTGCATTAGAATGAATTGGTTTTGTGTCAACGTTATCCCATTCTCCTGCGATTACTGTTGATAAGCAGTATTATAATTAGTAACAGGATCTAGGAGAGACTTAAACAACTTTAGTACGCTCAAGTACCTGAAGAAATATTACATTTCTTGAGGACTTTTGGTCTATGTTGACAATATTTCTCTCCATTTTTCAAACATAATTGACTGAACATGTGTAGAATGACAAATAAAAGAACCTTACTTAAAAAGATGATCAGTAGAACAATAGTTATTACACCACTAGTTTATTGCTGTATTTTATTCATATCTTTGTCGTATTCAAAGCTGGGGAACCACGTAATTTTGTTAATAAATATTACCCGTACATGTATTTATTTATTGATTCATGGACATTTTATTGGAGGATTAACCCCATGAAATGTATCATCTCGTTTTCGTGGGGGGTCCTCATGATCATATCCAAAGAACATAGAACAGCTGAGTAGATACAGTCAAATAAAACAAAACAAAATAATTATAACAACAACAATAATGATAGGTCATCTGCCTCTTGTGGACCAACGGCTCTATTGTTATTGCATTTCCTGTATTTGAACGGTTTGCTTTTCTGATCTGCGTTGGCGACAACTTTGAAAAGTCCTCTGCGATAACTACTGTTTTGATTTAGGGCAATACAAAATGAAACTGAGTTGAATTGAATAGTTCAGTTTGCTGTTCTGAGAGCAAAGAACTTAATTAGTTAGATTATGTGGCGTTTTATTATCCAATTGCAATGATGTGGTTTGAAAGTCAGGGTTCAGTGCCGTGGCTGCTTCAGTGAGTGCAGATGAGACAGTCCGAGACCACTCTTGCTCTTCTTGGTCTGTTTAAAGTCTGCGTGGTGTGGGAGAGTTAACGTACAGATGATGGCAGCAGCGATGAGGCGGACTGCTGCGTATGGAGGCGCACAGGTCCGGTAAAAAGGCTGCACCAGGTATGTGGAGAACGTCAAGGCTATCACTGCCTGACACGCTGGCTCCACGATCAGCAGCGAGGTCCATAACCTGCAGGAGTTATCATTTATCAGACAATGAGAAATAAAAAATGGTCCATTCTATAGTTAGTGGTTGTCATTTGTTTTCCCCTATTTGAATACTGCCTTTAGAGAGTCAATTATAGTTCATACGTGCTTGGATTTATTTCAAATTATGGAACAAATTCGTCTGCGATTGCTGTCAGGTGTATAACAGATTACAGCAGGGGAACGCTCCTTTTTTACCTCAAAAGTAATATGAAACAACATAAAGAGTCTTGTAGAAGTAAAATGCTGAACTAATCAGACCACAATATCTCGTCTTTGTCTAACTAGAAATTATCTTATCTTTACAAACAAAAGTGTGTGCCACAAGAGTCCTATGAAATACAATTCAGGCTGAGGTTTTTTGTGTTTGCGTGTGTGTGTNNNTGCGTGTGTGTGTTCGTGTGTGTGTGCCTGGGGACGCGCGTCATTGACTGTTATGTGTTTTTGGAGAGTACTGTAGGAATCTGAATATGTTTTGTGTATTGTATTGTAGTATGTGTCTGAATAGATGGGAGGGGATAAGATAAATATAAGCGTTTTGCTTTGACCAATCCCTTCTCAAACCATGCACACGTTTTCTTGTTTTCTCTTATTATCATATTTTCCTGTGAATAATTGTTAGTATATCGTGCATGTTTGAATAAGAATAGACAAAAAACAAACAGGCTGAAAGCAGATTGGCTGAGTGAGGGTGATCTTCTGTTTTCCCTTTTTCTGTCTGAAAAAGCTGCTCTAATGATGTGACACAGGAAAGAAAATACACGTGAAGAAAAATGAATCATGTATTTAAAATCAACCGAATTACTTTTATCACATTTGAAAGTCAGGTGCCCTAGCTTTAATGAAAAAGAAATGAAAATCAAAAGAAATTGAAAAGGCGTTTATCTCTCTTCAGTGTATTGTATTACACAGTGGATCGTATCATTAACCTGCTTGACCAGTTTACAATCTTACCTTTATTTGTCAACAGCAAACAATTGACTTTAGTTTACCTGATGAACGCCAAGAGGCCGCCAAAGGTTTCTAGGATATAGGAATACGAAGCTCCAGATTTCCGGATGGTGGTCCCCAGCTCTGCGTAGCACAGTGCACCGAAAACGGAGAAGATCCCTCCAACGGTCCAAACCACGAGTGACAGACCGTATGAGCCGGTGTGTATCAAAACTCCCTTGGAAAGAAAGACCCAAAGTTAAAAAATCTGCCAACATCAAAGGTAAATTGTTTCCTACAGCAGCCGTTACCTTGGGCGAGATGAAAATGCCGGAGCCGATCATGTTTCCAACAATGAGACAAACTCCATGGAGCAGAGAGATCTCCTGTTTCAGCCGAACACCGCTGCTCTGGGACCCAGCGTCAGCCTCTGCCCCCATCGTGATCGCAGCTCAGGGCGAACGGTAACCAGGAAGCAGGAGCAGTTTGTTGGCAGTCCAAAAAACTGGTCTGGGCGCTCTGTGGGAACCGTTAGTTTCCAATTATGATAGTCTCCATCGTAGAGAGGCAGTGCTGGACACTAGGCACATAAACAAGAAGGAGAATGGATTAAATTAAAGTATTCTATCAAATAATAACTTAAGCCTCACTTATAAGAAAAGTGTGGATTGGCAGAAAATGCGTAATAGATTCAGAGGGTGCAGAGGCTACTCTGACCAGACAGACCCACAGGATTAAACGTATGTGAGAGTCTGGATCTTTGCTTTGAGCAGCCCTTTTCATGGTCTGTGATTTGATGCATTTCATCGGACAAAAAACATGAAGTTATTTTTGCTTATGTCAAACAATGTACAAAAGTACTCGGCTGTTTCTCACAGAATCGTGTTAATTTACTTCTATAATCTGCTTTTTGGCTCAAAACAGAGGCTGCATCTGATCCAAAGTGTGCTGGAATACCTCCTTATCCTTCCTTGAGCTTCTAAAGAGGTCAAAAGAGACTATTTTATATTTTAACCTTTGACATGTTTGCACAAGTCCTGTCTTTGCACACTCTGCGTGATTCTATCTATGCCAAATGTGACACGTACATTTCTCCACAGTGAGATCAGTTTATCTTATCTTTATGAGAAAAGGCAGAAGTTCCCTGATCTGAGTTCTGTGATTGGTCAACAGATTTTCTGTTTCCACGTGTCGGTGAGTACAGTGAGCGGCTGAAAAGAGGCATTGCTTTACAACCAGGGTATGAAGCTCTATAATAAAACTCACCAGCTGTCGCGAATTAAACCCCGGTCCACAGTTACCATAGGATACGTCAGAATAGCACTGCGACCATATGTTTCACGCTCCTGTCGACACAAACATTTTGGCATCAATTAAAGACAGTTTATTGTGTTTTGTGTAAAGTCTAAACTATTTCATTTCCAAGTATTCTCTAACGATTTTCCAAATTTCATTACAGTTTGGCCATAATTTATATGTATAATTTTACTTAGCTACCCAAACATTCATCTAGATTACAATCACAAGAATATACTTTGATTTAAATCACTAAAATTAATTGACAGTAATTTATGCCAAACTTTAGGAAGTCAGTTTTGCACCTTTCAACTGAGGCTTTATCAATTTAAAACTACTATATATCACATCTAAAACGGGGGCCATTTTATCAGCAAAAGACAAAATTGGACAATAATTTAAAATAAATTCACTTTACAGCTTATGTAGTAACCAGTTGGTAAAGTATTCACATAAATTGTGTCTTGAAACTGCAGCAGACTCAGACAACACTGAAACTGTTACACGGTTTCATTTTCGGAAAAAACCTTCTTGATTAATCTACTCTCTTTGTGCTTTGTAAAACAGGTACTGTCCCTTTACATTTCAACTGTATTTAAAGTGAAATTCATTTTGAATAGATATGGACTTCAGTAACACAAAATGGTAATCAAAATCGTACTGTGTTTACCAAAAATAGACAGATATCTTGAGAGATAGAAAAACCTAAATCAACACATATGACCGTGGCGGGTAATACAGATGAGAAATAGCATGAGGCTAAATCTGGAGCCATATTTTTAATGAAACTACACACTGTCACTTAAATAAACAAACTTCATTCATTCATATCTGAAGAAGTTTCGGCAACATAAACAAGGCAGTTGCTTTCTCTGTAGCTGTGGTAAACCCGGGGATGCAGGTGCGAGGTAAATGACCCCATTGGACGATTTGTCTACCGCTACTTCAGAACGCTGTCAAAACACATTAGAGCGACTCTGCCAGGTTCCTGCCAGCTCCAGGTGCACTCACTAGAAAACACCAAAAATATGACAAAGCAATTCTATAGAGACAAGACTAGGAACAAAACAGGCTTTCGAGAAACATTGAAAATATACTGTGACAAAAATGGGGCAAGTTGTGAGAAGCTGCTAACAAAACTATAAAAAAACCGACATTGGATTGTTGAACACCTCATTCCAAAGCACCTTAAACCGTGGTAGTGGGAGGGCTAAGGTCATTGCTAGTCTCATCACGAAACATATTAGTTTAATGAATTCTAGTCTTGTTTTGAGGCCGACAGCATCAAGCCCCCAGGATTAAGGTGACCTGAGGGAGCAGAGCCAGTCACAGCCTGACAGTCTGACAATGTCGAAGAAACACTTAACATCAGAAAAACCACTTTTCTTAAGAGAGAAAAACAACACAAGGAAAATATCATTCTGAGCGGCACTGAGCGATTTGCATGTTCTCCCCGTGTCTGAGAGAACATTTTGTATATATGTTTTTAATGGTGCTGTGATTTCCCCTACAATAGGCTATGCCCGGTGGGACCAGGACTGTCAAAAATATTCTGAAATTCAATAAATAAATCCTTCTTTTAGGGCCATTCCCAGAACCAAATGCAATCTAATAACCTAAACATTGTATTGAATAGATGAAATGACAAAGCCCCGCTAGTTTTGGGCCAGTATTTTGAGTTTACATAATAGTTAAGATTATAACAAGGGGAAACATTGTAACATATGCCAGACTCTCCTTACAGTACTGTTTAAATGGAGCATACTGTAGCTACGGCTGGATTAACCTGGGTTATAAGTAAGGTGTAAATGGTAATTCCATCTGATTGTATGCCTCTTGAATGGGCCTTAATTAGTTGCAGTTAGATGCACAAACACTTGACACAAAACCACTGCTGTGACGGTGAAAAGAGCTTAGTTTGTGTAGAAAAGTCCTGTAAAGCACCATCCAAACCTCTGCATCTCACAAAATGTTACGCCTCCATGTTCGCCTTAGACGCTTTATGAAAGGAACGTGAATAAAGGCTCCTGAGCCAGTGATTTGTATTTGGTTCTATTCAACAAAAATACTTCTTAATGTTGGTCTTGTAGGAGCAGGGTTCTATACTGGCTCGCTGGAAACATCACAACTTTTTACATAAACCAGAAAAAACAGAGCAAAAGTAAGAAAGTGAGAGGAACTTGACAAACCAGGTCAATGAGCCCACACTCACATTCTACAAAGTTTGGAACCGTTGCTCAAGTGTCAAGAGTTATGGATGATTGATTTGCTCATTTGCAACAGTGAAGTCTGCAGGCAAATGTGATAATAACATTTTGAACACCTCAGAACTCATTGTAATTGAGATATAAACATTCCTTTCCCTCTACAATAAAGTTGAATACAGAAAAAAAACATGCAGTGATGTTCATTTGTCAGCATTGCAGAAATGTCAGGTTTCCCAGGATAAAAAGAATAAACACTATTTTAAGAATGATTAAATGCAATTACTCGTATCTATATTCTAATGAGTAGTTCTGGCTACTTTGTGATCTCCGCTCTAAAAGGAGGCGTTGTCTTACCTGTGGCCAGTTGATAGTTAAATCTTTCATTTGGGTTTTAGATTATTCAGTGGTCAAATCTTCAAAAAAAAAAAGTTAAATAAATTTTTTTGTTGAAATAAATACTTTTGCACAGGCAGAACCAGACATGCAACTTCTTTCATTCATTTATGGAAAGTTAAGCCGAACACACACTGCCTGCTCCCAATCCAAGTGTAGGAGAAAGAACACAAAGTCCTCCTCAGGGGCTGGTGTCTCTTTAACAAACACGTTGATTATAGAGATTGAAAAAAGTCAAGATTGCAATTTTGGCTCTTTGCTACTGTCGACAAAATAACAGTAGAAATTTTGGAGAATTAAAATTTTGACATTATAATTCTGTTGTCTGAGTTATAACGTTTATTAGCGTCTGAATAGATCGATTCAAGATTCAATTTATTTGCAGTAAAACCACATTGGAATACATTAGCATTGCAAAAGTCATTAGAGTGCACAAGACAAGTACAGACATAAAACAACATTAAAAGGATTAACTTTTGGAATTCATTTAATAATTGCTGCTAAAATCCATACAAAATTTCACATTTACAAATCATTTACATCATTATTGTATTGAAACTGAATCTGACCCAACCCACACAAGTAGCTACAGCCCCATCTCTATTCTCAATTATGACCTTAACGGTTTAACCAAAACCCCCCTCGACAAGATCCATAATTCATCCAGACCAGACTGAATTTATAAAAGAACAGATACTCTTCTACCACTACATGCAGACTTGTCAACATTATAGACCACTTACAACAAATCAAACACAATCATCGTTAATCTTGATGGTGAAAAAGCATTTGTCAAAGTCGACTGGTCACTGCTCATATCAACGCTCCAGAAATGTGGCGTTGGAGTCATTCATTAACCGGACATTTTATACACATCACCAAAAGCCAGTGTAACAACGGACTAACGTCATAAAGATTCACAGCGGAGATGTCCACTCTCTTCAAACCTATTCGCCATAATTCATTGAACCACTGGCTGCAGCTAAACAAAATGATCTCATTACTGGTATCCTAGAAATGGGATTAACAGCTGCTAACTGTACCAACAGCACAGAAAATACACCTACGTCCACACTTTCTGGAAGTGTACGCACATTCATAGCTTCTTATTCTTCATTTTTGACTGCCATATCCCCTGTGCCCCCACTGCGGACATCACTGCTCCACAACTAATCTCAAATACAAAAAGACAAAAATATTCTCATTGCTGCCCTATAGCTATTGTCAAGAAAACGATCCTCATGAACTGAAACAGGATGCAAAACAAGCATCAATCAATGGAACCATCCTGCTCTCTGTAAAAAACCCACCTCAACTACTCCTACAGTCAATAACCTCCATAGTCTTTTCTGAGAGCAGACCCGAGCACAGGCTCTAAAGCCACACATGAGTACATGACACCCCCACATCAATACCCCACTGTTCAAATCTATCCTATGCCTCTGCATTTGAGCTGTTTATTTTATTCTTCATTCATTTTAGTTTTCTTTTTCTGTTAGAACATTTTCAAGTTTTTACTTCATTGATATTTTTTCTATTCCACAAAATTATACCCTTTGTGTCATCGTTATCAGCAGCTGCCGTTCAGACAGCACATAAATGGTCGGTGCTGATAGCGGTGACACAGAGGGCCAATTTTTTAACGTAATTTCACAAAATCTAAGCTTGCCCAAACAGTCCCATAAATGTCTTGTGTTTATAATGCACTGAACAAATTCAAAAAAATTTCCACAAAA
Source organism: Pomatoschistus microps (assembly GCA_029875035.1). Classification (NCBI taxonomy): domain Eukaryota; kingdom Metazoa; phylum Chordata; class Actinopteri; order Gobiiformes; family Gobiidae; genus Pomatoschistus; species Pomatoschistus microps. The sequence continues at coordinate 393 of JAPMNZ010964485.1, read as the reverse complement.
TTGTGAAATTGTGGTGACCGTGAAATGAAAGATGGGGAAAGGGATAAAGATTGTCAATCTTTTGAAATCTAGCTTTGTGACAAAAATGAGGATGGGGCAAAAATACTTTTTCTTTCAACTACATTTTACTGTGCACACATGCAAAAGCATGTCATTATTTGTTAAAGATGGAATATAATATTTAAGCCAAAGGCAAATGAAGAGCAGTAAAGATGTATTTGAGAACAAGAAGTCCTTTCTGCTCCATGATTGATGTCTCTCAATTTTACAGCACAAGATGATATAACAATCTTTTAATTCTTGGTACATTCATATATATTATAAAAGTACTTCTTATATCTTTCATATTCATGATAATGAATGCTTCTGTAGGACATGTTTTTATTATAATTA
>JAPMNZ010964483.1:0-10069 GCA_029875035.1 Pomatoschistus microps | reverse complement strand
TGCCTTTATTATGCCCAATACGTAGCTCTATGGATGAAAAAGGTTGGAGACACCTGCCTTACATTTACAGTTGAATATCACCGAGTGGCAAGTCTCACAGCAAGAAGGTCTCGTGAACAAGCCTGATTTTGGGTACAGTCATTATTTGTCACATATTATATTATACATATTTATCGTATTTTTGTTACTAATGACAAAGTAAGTCCATTTACAATAACAAATAATGATAAAGAATAATACAATCTGAAATATCCAGTACATTATTTGATTTGTTAATTTCTAAATCCTTTGGCGAGCTATCTGGAAGGGGGTGGCGAGCTACTGGTGGCTCCCGAGCTACAGGTTGGAGACCCCAGATGTAAAGTGATGAATGATACCAATTATTTATTTGTTTGTATTTCAATGTATTATTAAAGTGGTCTGGACCAACAGCTAGTATTTGTTTATAGTTTTAGATTTTGCATTGTATGGCTTTGCTCCCATTTAATGCGCTTGAAAATAGAAAACGTTCCTCCTTCCTATCCTTCACTCTGGCTATCAACACATCAAGATATGTGTTGTTAACTTCAAATATGATGATAATAATAAAAAAAGGTGACAGTGAATCATCTACCCTGAAAGTTATAATAGTGGTCACATGAAAGTGTTACCTCCAAAACCAAAAGTAACACTGTGGAATATCTGGGAAGCCGAGGTGACCACGACTATAAAACATGCTTATTCTACCAGTTTTATGTCATAGTAACCTTCAGAATGATTGCAGGTGAAAATAGTTGCTTGACTTAATGTCCAAGTCATTTTTTTGATATAACATAAAAACCAAAAATGTCACCCATTCATACTGATACAGTATTACCAAGTTCTTTCAAGTGTAACCTGAGCATACTGTCTTTCTGCTTTGCATTGCAGAAAATATTTGTCTTTTTCGCTCTCACTCATAAATTTCTTTCTTCCTCTCGTAGGGACTGAAATGGCAACCAGATGTGGGTCCGATCTGCCTGTTGCCATGGAAACGCTTAGGCTGGAATGTTTTTTCTGTGTGTGTGAATCCAGGGGTTTTGGCTGACTCATAGCGCCTGGGTTTTAAGGCTCGCTGTTAACTATAGACGTCTATAACTATAGATATCTTAAAGTTGTGTTTGCTCTCTCAGCTTCATGTCACCAAAGCTCCTTCCACACTCACACTTTGCTCTGCATCGGAGATGGCCCAAAGTGTCAACCTTTAGGGGGTTGGTTATGTTAGCAGAGGAGTAGCCTGGTCGTACCACACCATAGTGCAAATTACATTTCATACTAAAGTCTGGATTTGCTCCATTGCACTCCGTTAACAGGTGGGAGGGGTTAACAGATTTACAGATTGAAACGATTGGATATGAGTTTACCGTGACGTATGTAGAGCGCCCGAGCATTTAGCATGAAGCCTAGCTTTTGCCTAGCCATCTCCTTTGCCGCTAACAGAACCTGTGGGGAGTGGCGCCACAATTTATTCCAGCGATTACATTTGCTAAACATTCCTCTTGCTCCGGCTTCAATTTCTTGATAGAACCAGACCGGATTACTTTACTATCGCATTTTTCGCCATTGCCAAACTACAACCTGCCCGTTCGACGCAGACTCTTGACGTCTACCACAACTAACTACAACACCCGCCTGCCGCACTCGCTGATTTGTCGGTCGAAATTCGACCGATTGTAATCGCTAAGACAGGGAGCAGGCCCAGAGGTTACATGCAGGGAAATGATAATTGAGCGGAGTGTACGGAAGGCCAGGCTAGCAGAGGAGGAAGCCGGACAAATGCAGCAGGCCCACAGACGCTGGGCTCGAGAGCCAGACTTGGGAACTGGCTGCGCGCTCCTGGCTTATAATATTATTTTCATTTTTATTATTTTTGACAACAGCATACTTATTGTGTATTGTTTACCCCCTTTTGACAAAAGTATTTAAAAACCATTTTAAAGACAAAGCAAACAGGCTTATGCACGTCATATTCGTCATCAGAGTGGAAATAGTCACTGAAGTGGACCCGAGACAGATCGCTCTATTACTAAAGATTCACAGAATCAATGAAAAAAACTTCTCTGGGCATGTCTATGAGGCCAAATAGCACTTTAATCATGTTTAAAGCAGAGAAAAGTCAAAAAGCTCATCCTCTACCCATGTGTGGGCACATTCTTGCTTTGTATGTAATTGCATTTGTTTTAATAACGCTCTTTCTTCGCATGAACATGTTCTTGGCAAATGTTCATTTCCTCTATAAATTCATTCATGTCCTTGATGGTAGCCTACTTATAGTGTAGTAGCCTACATGGGATAAAATGAATATACAGCATTATATGAATAAATAAATATATAAAAAATACTGACTGAAGGATTTTCAAGCGGCCTGGTCAGCCACTGCATTCATATGCTAATTAGGGCCATTAGCACATCCAAGATACCCAATGGTACGTTTCCGACAATTTGTGGCACAGGCAAACTCTATCAACGCGGGTTGTAAATTGTTGAAAATCACACTTTCATGCAGTGCAACAACAGCCTTCCTCCTGTCCCACACATGGAACACCCTCCTCCAGAGACCACCAGAAGAGGGAGCACGGTCATTGTGTGTGACCTGTGAGGTCAATCAGGCTGACAGCGCCTACTCAGGAAGTAACATCGGCTGATAAATGACACATCACCAAGGCGGGTGACAGCTCTAAGAGTACCACAGTTAAAACAATTTTCATAACACTCAAAGAATAGTTGGACTGTTTGGTTTTACAGGCTGCTGACCGATGCCACCTGAGGGCTGAGGGGTAGTCGCAGAGGCCATGAAGCTTAACTATTTGGTGGGCCCAAAGAGATTTTGGCCAAAACACCCAGTATCTCAGAAAAGTGAAGCAGTGTCCTCTGTTTGAAGGACTCTTCAAACAGAGTTGTTGATCTCGAGTGGGGAAAGAATACTTTGAGGACCTCAGTCCCAGTGTCGTGTCCCTTACTTTAGACGGACACTTCCATCTCACAAGGCCAAGCCAAAGCAGCGAGTATTTTCTTGTTTGTATTTCATGCAATCAATGCTGTGAAAAAGCACGAGGTCCCACTGGAAGATTGGCTTTATGATTTCTAAGAGGATGAGGAGCTCAGTCACATGGGAGGGCCCAGAGTAGAGTCGCTACTCCTTCAGAGGAGCCAGTAGGAGTCGGGTCTCCTGGGTATTTCCCATGAGGAGAAGCCTGAGTGAAAACCCAGGAAAGAATGGCTCCAATTTTGCAAGCATTCTTAGTCAAAGTGATATTACTGGCATATTCTCAAATGCTCGTTATGCAATCATGCAAACTCCATATCTAGCATTTTTTAAACAAATATTGATGAAATCCCACATGGCTCTGTGCATGGTTTACAATCAGATGAGTGCTATTCACATTTCATGAGTGTGAATTTCTCACATGTCAGTGATGGAACCAGGGACATGTGCCGCTCATGGTGCCGCTCATGGTGCCGCTGTACTGCTGCGTCTGAGCTGGAGACACGTTCAACCAGTTGTGTCAAACATTCCAACAATGTGGCATCAGTTCATGCATTGGCCGTTACTCTAAAAGTGACATTTTATCTAGGTGTGTAGGCCAAGTAGTTTTCATCGAGATCTATATCTTAAGGTCAGTTATGGGAGCAGGGCATAGCAATCACCGTGGGACTATACTGTGTTATTACTTTTGAAACATTGTATTTTTCCGTATGGATGGAAGGTCTATAGTTTCCATCTCTCTCTGCTGCCATATCTAGAACTTTACATTATCAAATATGCCTAAATTGATCTTATTCAACTAACTTTAACACTATAAACAAATATTCTACAAGCCATTACTTACCAAATCTTAATTGTTTCTTGTACTCTCAATTTTGAATACATCCCAATGCAGAATCAAGAACACAACTGATTTCCTTTCCATTTTAGTTATCACATGACCTCCACATTCACCCACTCATTCATTCATCGTACTTGTAAGGCGACGCTGGAGCGCTCAAACTTCTCTCCTTCCGCCAAGAACACATATGCAGCGCGTGATGGACTCCTTAGGACAAAGTTTTCACTGTTTTTTGCCATGAAAGGAGCTCCCTGTTCCTGACGAAGCCAAACTCACAGTCCCTGCAGGCTCTTTGAAACGTCGCTGTGACGAAATAGCTCCAGAGCGCTCCATATGTCACATTTGAATCAGCAATAACCTCTATCTCAGATGTCGACTTGTATAGACGATTTCATGACATGCATCAGTAAAGTTCATGCAAATGTAGTTCTTTCAACATTGGCTTGCTCAAAGTTGTATATTTACTTTGGAATACCCTGGCACATGTGGTTTACAATGACAAAAAGCTGTTTATATTATCAGTTTATACAATAATGTCAGTTGTTCGTAAAACATTTTTTGTTAGGCCAGGACCGTATAATAGTTACACAGCTGACACAGGCTTCCTCCACAAAAGAACTCATACTTTTATTCATTTAAATGATTAGTCTACTCCTTATTCCACTATATATTGATAATATTTTAAATAGAAATAAATGAAAACCTCACATTGGGTTACAGATAATTTCTTGTAATAGTTTGAGACTTTACAATTGAAGCAAAGCATATTCTTTCAATAATGGAAGGGGATCAATTCACAAAATATGTATGGATATTGCATTTTATTCCAAAAAGGTAGATAAAGAAACACCAGTTCAAATATAGTTGCAAAACCACAAAATACTAAATATTCAATACTGTTGTTGTTTGCAAATATCAAGCCCAACCCAGGCCAGTCAAGAATAACATTTGAGCGTCAATGCATTCAATTGGAAAGTGGCATTAAAATGTACAATCTTTGAAGTTTTTACAAGTCTGAATGATACTAAAAAAGAAGCAGGTGAAACATTGAGGTTATATATTTCCTGTGATAATTAATGCCTTATAATTCCACTCTGCGTCATGCAGTTATTGGACAAACAATAACATCAACAGAGGACAATGTCAAAGGCTATGTAAACTTTACAGGAGAATTATTGTACTTAGGTTTTTTGGTGTCTGAACACAATAAAGCTACATTCCATAAAACCAAATATACCATGGAAGCCAGTTCATTCATTGGCAAAGATAATAAAAAAGTCATATAAGCACAGCTTAATAACATAAAAAAGTACAGACTGTACATTGTACACCCATAATTCCAGACTAAATGGTGGTACCTTGACTCTTAATGGATCTGTATGGGCTACAGTACGGGCTACGTCATAATAGCTCTTCAAAAACAAACAGAAATAGTCCTGTTGTTCACACACTTGGCAACAAATAGGCACAGATTGTCTCCTTAATAGAATCAACATGATCTAAAGCTTCTTTATATTTAAAGCTTGGTACCGTTGCATTTTTACAAGAAACTGTCAAACTGTTTCAAAGGCCACTGAGATATGTTGCTGATGCATTTGTGGGTCAATATTGCACCAAAGGCAGAGTGGTTAAGGTGATCTGTGACGGAGAATGCAGTAGCTTCAAATGTATCTCTGGTTTAGTGGTTTCACTGACTGAATGAAACATACAGTAAAAGTGCTTTGTTTGATTTGGTTTGAAAGAGGTTTTCAATCCTACAGTTTCTTGAAGATCAAAGGTTTTGTTTGGAATCAAGCAAACCATGAATGACAAAGATAAAACAAGCACTTTGTCCTGTGTATACAGATAATCTTGCCTCGCCTTACTTTTGATACTTATTCTGTGATGGATCATTTGTGGACGAACAAATAGTTACAGAAATGGACCAGAATTGAGGTTAGCTATTCAGGCCCACGAGTATCATTAACTGTGTGTGAACTGTACCAAATGTCTCTCATTGTATCTATGAGCAAAACCAGATATAGTCATTCAGACGATGATACAAAGTGCTACCTTTACAACTGTGTCCATCCTGGCTGGCTTTAGAGTAAGCAACTGATTAAAGATGTTCTTGTCACGTCATACAATGATGTATATTATTACACACACGTGTAGAATGTTGGACATACCAGTACTACTCCTCAAAGAATGATCCTGAATTCACAACACATTCCAAATATGCATGGATTCCTTCTGAATAAAGTTCACTTCACAATCTGTGGTGGCATAATGGCCGTTTTCTGTTGGGGAGTCTTAGTTTCGGAAGTTTCCAAAGTACCGTCTTTGCCCTTCTTTCTGGGAGGCTTTTTAATGGGGGTTTTCTTGGATGTGGAGTCAGACACTGAGTCTCCTGCCTTGGAGCCGTTCAAGTCCAGCTTCTCCGGGCTCTTGGGTTCAGGGCTCTCGTCGTCCCCTGTTATGGGTGCCACCATCTTCTGCAGGCTGCTGGTGGTGGGCAGCAGGGGCTTGTTGGAGCCAGTGGATGCTGTCCTCTTGGCTTTCTGTGGAGGAGTGGGCTTCTCTCGTGTTCCTTTAGGAGTTGAGAGCCCATTGGTTTTATTTAGGCCTGTGCCCTCGTTTCTGTTGATACTTTGTGTTTTCTCCTTGAGCTGAGCGGCCAAAAGCGTGGCAGCTTCAGAATTCATGTGAGGATGGATGACTTTGGGAGTCTCCTTGGGAACCTCTTTCGGACTTTCAACACTTTTCTTTTCGGGTGACGAGGTGTGAAAATAACTAATTTTCTTAAGTGCGTTCTGGACCACCCCATTGATGTGGTCCATGTGGCTCGGGCTGCTGTGCTCATCGCCAGATTTCTTCGAGCGCAATGGCTTGTGTTTGCTGGGCGAGCCATTAGCGTCTACCTCCTTAGTCTCCTTTGTCTCTGGCCTTTTCTGCTCTCTGTTTGCCTCTTTTGGCTTGTGACGCTGCGCACTTTTCCCTGAGCCGTCGCTGGAGCCCCTGCCCTTCTTATCCTTTGGTACCGAAAGTGATTTAGCCTGCTCCTCTGGCTGCGGAGACCCTGTAGCGTTCCCGTGGATCCAGGACACCTTTGGTTTCGTGGATGGGTCTGGTGGGCGAGGTTTTGGCTTGGGCGAAGGAGGTGGTTTTCCGTTGCGCTTGACTTCCAACGAAGGTGTGCTGTCTCCATCTTTGCCGCTTCCTTCGTCCTCTTTGGAATGCTTGGATCCTCGGGCGATGCGAGCGTAGAGCACTGCAGTGGTGGACTCAGAGCCCGTGGTAGAACCCTCACTGGACTCACAGGCCTTCAGCGGCTGCTTCTCGGCTTTGGTGATGCTGGTGTCCTTCAGGGAGGTGTACTCTCCTGCGTCCTCTTCATCCTCAGCCGGAGGCTTCTCTGTTGGAGGACTTGGGCTGTGTTTGTCATTCACAGACTCTGCGAAGGAAAGTAGAAAAAATGCCACTGTTAATTATCTGCTCTCTTCTCTCATATATCCTGCAGTCTATACAAAGGAATTCATCGTTGTTCCACTGTTGAAATATGTACAGTTGGCCTTGAACGTTTACCTACCCTGCCTGATATTTTGCTTTTTGCCATATTTTAACATGGTGTTGAGACATGATGCCTGGCGCTCTAGTGTGGATTGGTGCACACTTAGTGGTAGTCTTGTACAGTTATTCCAATGTGGTTTTACTGCAAATCTGAATCTGAATATTTTGGAAACTATGGATGATACACATGATATAGTATGATAACATTTTTTTCTTCAACTCATTGTTAGTGGTTGTGTGGAGCTATACACAGTCAAATAAACATGTTTTTATTTTTATTTTTATTTCAACATGATAACACAATAAATTGGGATTTATCAAACATTCATTTTGTGAGGGGCAGCCAAGAAAGTCACTATACCCTCTGAAATATAGCCAAAAGAAAAATCTTAACATTTTTAGCTGGGTGTGTAAACTTCCAATAAAAACATATGATAATAAAATAATGAAAAGGCATTTCCTTCTGATAGGCCTTATTAATTTCAACTGAACATTGTCTGAATTAAGCTTTCTTTAATTTTAGTGTGTTTAGTTACATATGGCAGACAATAATACCACGGATACATAACTGCATGTTTCCTGTATAATTTGAAAAGTGTTCAATACGTGTAACGGTGAAACTTGCAAAATTAGAGATTTTTTTTGTTCTGTAATTCAACTTAAAATGTGATATAGACTCATAGAACGTGCAAAGTGACATATGCTTAGCCTTTGTTTGTTATCATTTTGAGGATTATGGCTTATTTACTTTTCAAAATATTACAATATTACTTCAACATTAGCATTGTAGCAAATACAGGCTTGCTATATCTAACTTTCTATCTAACAAGTCTGTCCTTTACTGGTTTAACATTACGAGTTGAATTACAGTAAATGGACTGGAACAATTTGAACAATTTTAAGATTTTCTGTGTTTTACCAAGACCTAGATTTTTCCCGGAACAAAGTGCTGTGTTTAACAAATACAGTACAGTACAGTGGAAACAATTATTGTTCAATGACTAATATTAAGTTCATAACAAACTCATAATGAATTAAGTATTTTGGCTTGGTCAGAAGCAACACACAGTAACTCAGCTCAACCCCAGGTGAACTAGACTTTTTGTACCATTTAATTTAAAGTAGATTTTTAAAAGAATTTGAAAGGACATGAGCAGTTGCACATATACGTAACACAGTCTTAATGAAATAGTATACTATCTATCACATGTGGCCAAGTCATTGAAGCCTGGTGCCATGGCGTAGACCATAATATAAATACTGCATTCCTCCGTTAATGAAGCAGAAATCATTGAATAGTTTGTTATGATGATGATGATGACAACAATGATGATACAATGAATTAAGATTGTACATGTCAGATAGTATAGGGCTATTTGCAGTGAGAAGAGGGTTTTATACGAACATGATGTTATTGGAAACAGATATCTGGAGAGACTCAAGTGGTGATTAGTAAACACTTGGTTGAAAACTGGAGCAAATCCAAAAAAGCAGATGCGCTCACATGATACAGACGTGCTGAAAAAAGCCGTCGAGTTAAAACCTTGGCAGCAGTTTTTCTATCCAAGTCCTTGATCTGTTCAGGCAGATAATACGAAGCTAAAGAGAGCAGCAAGTCCCGCACACAACAGTCCCACCTACTTCCTGAGGAGAGCTCCAGTTTAGTCACAGTTTGGATTTGTCAAACGCTTACATGACTCTTTCATTTCCTGTTTATGCTCCACTTGGATAATTAAGGTTTCATTTAGGGGATTATTCCAAATCTCAACATAAAACAAATATTTCTTGCAATGATTGGTTGAATATGTGCTGCCCTATGGTTCAAACAAATGAATTATCCATCTGAAAATAATAATATTAATATGACTTTTACGCACAGCAATGGATAGATGTGAATTTATAAGATTATTTTTTTTTCTTTTTTCAAGATAGTAGTAGTAGTAGTAGTAGTGTGTTTATTTCGAATTAAAATTAATAATGTTAAATGTTAATGTTTACAGTCTTACAGTTTGTTTTCATTTTAAATCAAATTATTAACACGTCCGCTCTTCTACACATCAACGAGTACCTAAACAATTATCAGAATTTTGTTTGACCCCTAAGATTCTTGTAAAAGGTTTTGAACAAATCGGACCACAACATGCCAACCTAGAACAATATACTGTAAATCATAGAAGAAACAGATGTACGTATAGTATACACAACTATATACTGTATTTCTTGCACTAGAATAAACAGCATTTTACACTTGCTCCTCATTATGCCAAAGTATTTTTTTTTCAAACTTAAGTCTTGCTTCTTCATCATGCTAAATTGGAGATTTTATATTGCCTCTTTTTTGTGCTAGAGTTAGATATTTTATTATATTTTATTTTAGTACAGAGCTTTTATTCATCTATCTTGTGCCGTGTGCTCCCCATTACTTCAGTCTGTAACTTTTGCTGGAACACTGAAACTTCTCCACTGTGGGAAAAATGAAGCATCTCTTGATCTTAATCTTAAACCCTAACTTTTTGAGCTGAGAACGGAATGAGAGAGGTTCTATTTTTTCAAGTTTATGTCTAAAAATGTGCTAAAAGACGTGATAGAGGTCATGGTGCTAGAACCAAACTGTTTTGATAACAAAGAACTATAGTAAAATGGAATCATCATTTATCATTAGACATTTTCTGTGG
>JAPMNZ010964478.1:0-12026 GCA_029875035.1 Pomatoschistus microps | reverse complement strand
GGTCATCCTGCTGACTCTGGGACCATCCAAAGGTATTTGACAGATTCAGATTCCATTTTTTTGCAGATTAAAACCCTATTTGACTATTGTTTATATAATTGTATCAAATCTGTAGTTTAAAATGTAAAATTCCGTTTTGTCTTTCCTCAGGAGAGAGTGATTTCTATCCTCTTCTGGACATCTGGTTTCCAGACAAAAAGCCTTTGCCCACAGCGTTCCTGGTGGACACTTCTGAGGAGGCCCTGCTGCTTCCTGATTGGTTAAAACTGAGGATGATACGCTCAGAGGTCTCTCGACTTGTAGATGCAGGTAATCATCATTTTAAAGTTGTTTCTCCACAATAAAATTTTAACATAAATGTAACCCTTCGACTTGTTTTAGCTCTACAGGACTTGGAGCCTCAGCAGCTGCTGCTGTTTGTCCAGTCCTTTGGTATCCCAGTGTCCAGTATGAGCAAACTGCTGCAGTACCTGGACCAGGCCGTGTCTCACGACCCACAGAGTCTGGAGCAAAACATCATGGACAAACGTGAGCCTCTGCTCTTTAATCCTTTTGCACTAAAATATGTTTATTACATATTTCATTTGTTGTCATAGACTACATGGCCCACCTGGTGGAGGTGCAACACGAGCGAGGTGCCACTGGGGGGCACACTTTCCATTCGTTACTGAGCTCCGCTCTGCCGCCAAACAGAGGTGGGTGTTTTAATTTATCTGTGAATCACATAAGAATACATGCAGCTTGTTATAAAGTGTTTTCTGATAGATTCTTCTGAAGCGAGTAAAGCCAAAGTGACAGTAGAACAAGCCCCCAGCTCCATGAAGACGAGAGCTGCCCCTCAGCTCAACATCAGCCCTGAGGATGATCTCACTGGGATTTTGCTTCAGGTAAAGATCAGTGAGTTAGTGAGGATACAATGAAAACACAATAATACAGATAAAGCAACCAGAAGTTTTGTTGTTGCAGATCTTCCCGTTGAAGGTGGACCCTCGCTGGCACGGCCCCCCTCCCGCTCAGCTCTCTCTGTCTCTGCAGCAGGCTCTGGCCAAAGAGCTGATGAGGGCCAAGAAGAGTCAGGTCCAACAGGGAGGCCTGGCCTTCCGCCTCCTGCAGGCCATCGCAGCTCTGCTCTCCTCCGCGCATGCAGGCCAAATAGTTCTGTCCATGCACCGCAGCCACGCCCTCTCCTGTCCACTGATGCGCCAACTGCACCTCTATCAGGTATGAAGACCTAAGCAAGTATTTGGAATAAACTCTTTTTAATCACTGTGTCCTTCAGCGCCTTGTGTCCCAGGACGTTGCCTTTTCCTCCCTCTTCCTCAAAGTCATTGTTGAGATGTTAATCTGTTTGGATAATCCCACTGTGGACCCTGGGCCTCTCAAGTCTCTGCTCAAAACGTTTGCTGGACAGAACTCTCACAAGCACATGCACAGTGATGGTCAGTACCAATGAATACAGACATAATGTGAATGTGAATATCTAGCACAGGTGTCCATGTGATTTTCTTGTTTCAGTTCGAACTGGCTTCCTACATCTTGCTGAGGCGTTGGCTTATCAAAGAGAAACTGAAGTCCCTGTCAGGGCTCTCATTGCGATGCTGAAGTCTGGAGAGAGATTTAATGCAGAGTCTGAACTTGTTGGAAAAGGTATTAATAATTAACAAACAACACATAGAAAATACACAAAATCACTGTATCTACTCTATTCCTTTTATACTTTTACAAAGATTGCAATTTTAAGTTATCTCATACATTCTTTGAGACATTCTATGATATAGTCATGGGTGAGTTGCCGGTCTTCCATCATTAATGTAGGCCCTGTAAAAAACATCCACTGTAGATTATTTTCTCTCCTCATGTTTAAATGTATTCAGATCATTCTAATCATAACTTTCAGACACCAGAGCTATATTCACTTTCACTGTAAACAACAGCATGCTACACATTAGCACTGAGTACACTGAAATTCATCTGAATATTCTGGAGCTGTTTCACAGCATATTATTTTTCTCAAACATTATTTATTTTGTGCAATATTTCAGAGATTATGAATGATAAGGTATACACTCTTTCTCGCATTGTTTGTGGTTGTGTAAAGCCATTTTTTGTCAAATAATGTGTTTGATTTTCAAATTATGATGACAACAGTACTCTTCAAATGATCATGTTTTTACCGTCTCCCCAGTTCTCAATAGCGTTTATTGCTCCTTTAACATCAATGACAGTTTGGAGTCTTTTGTGGTTGTTGTGGATGAGGTCCTTTATGATCTCTAATGGGAAGATAAATGCCCATTCTTCTTGGGAAAAGCCTAGTAAATTCCTGGGCCGTCTTGCGTGAACTGCACATTTGAGATCTTCACAGAGCGCCTCAAAGATTATATAATTTAACTATGGAACAGATTACCATACCTGAACATAAAAAGTGTTAAATATTATGTTCTCTTTACCAGAGTGTTTTGCTCCCATGTCTCAGTGCTAAAGGGCCTGATGGAGGGGAAGTCGCCGTACCTCGAGGAGCTCCTCTCCCTGCTGATGGCCGCCAGCACTCGGGGGGGCACCGCGGGGCCCGTCGCCATGGTGATCTCCTTGTTGCTCCAGGAAAGTGAGGAGCGAGCCGTGAAAAAGGAGCCCGACTCCAACAAGTGAGCGTCGCAATTCTATTTCCCTCTCAACTCATGCACGGCGCGGTTTTTATTTGACACAACTAAATGACAAACATGGCTGCCTGTGACAAAAATAACAAAACGCTGCTTCATGTCGCCCGCCTTGTACTGCGATTGGATTTGCTTCAGAAAGGTTTAATTGGTTTTCGGAGTTTTGCCTCGGCTTCTCAGATTGGTTTGCTGTGAAAATCAATGGCTTTTTCTTACCGGGTTTTGAATTTACTGCGATTCTGCGGCCCTGGTATTCATCTTGTAAAAGTTATAAAGCGTACAGCTGTGGAGGAAATCAACGGGGTGATTTAACATACAGGTTTGAACAAAGTTTTCTCCACCGTAAGAATGGACATTTTTTTTTGCCACAATGTATTTTAGATGGACCTTGAGTCTGGAATAAAGATTTATTATCATTATTATTATTATTATTATTATTATTGGTGTTGATATTGAATTTGAAGCATTTACTGTATAGACATGATTTTAATATCGCTTGTCTTTGTATGAAGTTGTGAGATTATAAAGGCGGGTCTGAACTCCGGTCTGCTGGTGGACTGGCTCGAGCATCTGGACCCTGAAGTGACCTCCGTTTGCCCGGATCTTCAACAGAAGCTGCTGTTTTCTCTCAACAAGGTGAATTTCCATAATCAAGAAACATTTTGTTTTACCGTACCGAAGACCAGTTGTATCACAATCGGTCCAAGAGAAGATTTTGTGAAGATGAGGCATGGAATCTGTGGTTTAAATGTGAAACGAATGACTGCAAAAGCCATTGTTTTTTTTCCCCACGACAATAATACTGAATTGTTGTTTTTGAATTATTCTAATCAAACCGTTTAGAAACATTTAAATCTAGTCTCTTCAAAAATTTTCTCAAGTTAAGCTTTGATTGGCCCATTATTCTTTTCATTATTATTTCTTTTACAATATTGTTTCATTATTACTATTCAAAACGTATAAATAAGACCTTTATGCAACGGATGTAAACAACAAAATGAAAATCTAAGCAATAATCACCAAACTACCGTAATTGATTATCAAAAAAAAATCATTAGTTACTTCCATCAGCTATTCCCATCTTGAGTATAAGTCACATATAATTGTCCAGGTTTTGTATTCGGATTCAAACTCATTGTTCTTTTACCCCCAAAGGCCCGAGGCACTCCCGCCTACAGACCCTATCTCCTGGCCCTGCTCACTCATCAGTCCAACTGGTGCACCCTCCTCCAGTGCATCAGCTCTCTCCTGGGCAAGCAGCGGGACCACAAGTACACGCCTTTTTAAACCCTTTCCCAGCTATTGTCTTAAGTCATAAAGTAGATTAACGTAATTCCTAATGCATAATTCAGTATTAATTTTTCCCTGCCTTAATGAGATTTCAGATTAAGATAGTGTCTTTATGGGGGATTATATTAATATTTAATCATTTCTTTTTTAGACTGGACCCATCTTCAGCACTGGATTTTCTCTGGGCTTGCAGCCACATCCCACGTATCTGGCAAGGCCGTGACCAGAAGATCCCAGAGGTACACTTCACTATTGATGAAAAGTGAATCTCCAATGTTGTATAATGTCTCTGCCTAAACTGTGGTGTTTTTGTTGATGTTTCTGCAGAAGAAAACGGAGAAGTTTGTGCTGCAGTTGAGTGCGGATGAGCTTATCAGTCTGGTGGAGTTGATCCTGGCTGAGTCCAAGCTGAGCGCTCACAGTCTTAACGATGATTCGGCTTCGGTGACGCAGAGCTCCAACTCCCTGCTGCAGTCGCGTCTGCCGCTGCTGCACTCCTACTGTAACGGAGACCTGGACAACATCAAACAAGTGTCCGAGTACCTCATCAGCTGCACCAAGAAACAAGAGGACAGGTGCTTGTGCTTGTGTTGCCTCTGTGAATGTTAGTCGACTTGTTAGCCACAATCAAACGTACGTTATTCACCAATTATTGGTGTCAGAGGTTTGTTTTATCCCCTTATTGTTCTTTCTAATTAGCACAAATGTGGGTACGTAAACAGTGCACTAAATCACTGCAGAGATGCTTGTGAGCGCAGATGAACTTTTCCGACTCCTCTGTCAGCCACAATGCCGTGGACCAGGGAGAACTTGATAATTAGGTCTATTGGTGTGAAATTAAAAGCAGCCGAAGTGGTCTTTGCTGTGATCTCTTTAAAAGCTCAGTGTATTATAATGAATCCGAGCGGATTAGGCGGAGGCTCTAAACTTGCCTGTGTTGTGAATTCCTACTCTGACTTAGCTGTCAGAGATCAGGGTGCAACTCTTTGTGGAGGCAAACTCTGCTTTCATGAATATGTCTCTCGTTATTAAACCACTTTAATGAGGAAACTTTGGCCAAGGTCAAGCAAAATTAGCTTCTGCATTACTGTATTTTAAGTACAGCTAAGCTTTCTGGTAGAATGGTTGTAGTGAAAATGTAACAGGATAAAAAAACATTTTTGAAAGTAAAGGCTTTTGGCCTTGTGGTGAATAAACATAGTCATGGCTTTCTTCGTGGCTAAAGCCTGTCAGATAAGCTGGTGTTTACACCAATTACACAGTATCAATTTAAAGGCAACACTTCGCTCTCAATCAAGGTCACTCCGATTTAAAGCACAACTGTAATAACTCCTCAGTTTGTATTATTCTCTAAGAGGATTTTAGTGATGAGTTGAAGGCTTTTTGATACAAATTCCCAGACTCAGCAGTGAGTTCACTTATGATATAGTGTGTATAATACATGTTTTTCTTTATAGTTTTCTGATGATGTGCTTGTCCAACAGTGAAATGAACCAGCGATGCCAGAACTTGTTGCTGCAGATTTACCTGCACTTCCCTGAGGTGATCCAGCACGTGAGTCTTCCCGAGGGCACCTTCAGCAGCGCAGGAGCGGCTGACGGCAGCAGCTGCAAAGTACTTCACCATCCTCCTGTAATTATGTGATTACACTTTGATCAACAGCAGCTTTTAAAATGTGGCTTTTTCTCAGCTCGATGTCTTGGTCCATCGTCTGGTGACTCTGCTCGCCGACATAGGAGACTCAAAATCTGCAGAGGGCCGTGTTTCGGACGCTAATCTTGCATGTCGGAAAATGGCAGTATCACACCCGGTCCTTTTGCTCAGGTAAAGTCAAGGGATCTGTAATATCATAGTTAGAAGAATAATTATTTTTCAGTTTGATAAGACATGTTTTCCTTCTTTCAGACACCTGCCAATGATCGCTGGTTTGTTACACGGCCGCATCCACCTGAACATACACGAGTTCCGGCAGCAGAACCACATGACGTTCTTCAGTAACATCCTGGCCATCCTGGAGCTCCTGCAGCCTCTGGTTTTCCACAGTGGCCACCAGAGGGCGCTGCAGGACTGTCTCCTGTCTTTCATGAAGGTTCTCCAAGTAGGTTGTTTCACTGAAGCTTTTATTTATACTCTTAAGTCAATCATTTAATTAACATTAGCTGTTTTTTTGTTTTTTTACAGAACTTCCATCGTTCGCGTTTACCACTCGTCTTTATCAACAAGTTTCTTCAGTTCACTCAAAAATACATCACCCATGATGCCACAGCAGCTATTCCCTATTTACAGAAACACTCAAGCATTCTGCAGTAAGTTTCTTAGACATTTTCAATATCTAAATCCTTGTGTATTAATATAAATATTAAATATCAAAAGAAATGTCATTATCAAATATTACTATATCAATTTAAAGTAAATAGACACCGGCATAATACTATTATTTTTGTAATTTACTTAAGGGGCTTTTCATGTAATTCTCTTTTCTTGTGTTTTTTATGGCTAATTATTGCTTCCGCCTGCTGTTTATATTATGCAGGCCATGCGTTTTAATGATATGCACTGTAAAAAAATTGTATATGTTGGTCATTGGCATAAAATAGTTTAAATGTTATTGTTTTGCTTGATTTTTATTTTAACGTAATGTTGCCATATGCTGGTCTCCATGGAGATAAAAAAGTGTGAATAAAAGCATCTTAATGGGACAAACGTTGAGAGGTGTATGGCCAAGATATCTCTGGGCTCTCAAAGTATTAAAAGTTGATTCATAAGTTTTTCCAAACCTAAGACCAGTAAAAAGTATTTTTACTCTTAATAGTAAATAGGATTGCGTGATAATGACTCAACACACAAGTGTCTCCATGCTGAAAAAACTTCTGCTGAACAATAATGTCTCATGACAGTTCATGTCTTGTTGTTTTAGCTACGAAATGTACCTACATTGCAGTGTTGTCCAATTATTAGGTTTGCTTATTCTGCTTGTCAACTTCAGTGCTAGTTTTGATGTCTATGACAATCTATTCAAATGTATTCCATCGTACTCCAGGGTTCCTTTGATACAGTTTGCTTAATATTGCTTTGATACATTTTTTATTTTCAAAATACATTTCTCATGGTTTATATGAATTTATTTTCTCAGAAGTTTAAGTGCAGAAAACCCCGACCTGCAGCAGCTGAAGTCTCTGTTAGCCGGTCTCACGTTACCAGTGAAGAGCTCTTCTTCTGAGGTCTCAGCCGTGGATCACAACGGTGAGAACAAACTGTCATTTAAACACATGTATCGTGACATTATTACTCTTTTAAACATATGTAATTTTCCACAGATGAAGTGGCAGCTGGCTCATTGCCCTTAGTGAACATTTCTGCTGCTGTGTCGATAAGTCAAGCCGATTTGACAAGATACATGAAGAAAATGTCAAGAGGAGAAGCTGTTGAAGGTAACAGCGTTAGCATAATCCTGCAACAATTCAAATTTACACATTTCTGTTGTTTTACTATAACAGCTTTCATTGCATATTTGTTATTGTTTTACCACCAGTGCACTATACGACCGAAGATGACTTACTTACCTTTATTTTAGGTTTCTAGTTGGGCTGAAATTGACATAGTCTTCATGTTTTTGTATTAAATGTTATATCTTTAAAACGTAGAGACCGATGGCTCAAATGGGCAGCCTCGATTTTGTCAGTCTGGACCAGGGCAGCTGTGGCTAATGTAGTACTTTTCCTCCACTGTGTACAGAGTGGATGAATGAAGCCAAGTGAAGCGTCTATGAGTGTCCTGAAAAGCACTATATAAAACCTCTATGCATTATTATTATATTCAAAGTGTAAGACCAGGATTTAGGGGTACTCGGGACTACCTGGAGCTAGATTATGCATGTCTTGTGTTTCTGTGCATGATGTTTATAGTATCTCCTAAACAAATACATAGTATTTCCTAAAGAAATCTATGTCGGAGCCTTCACCAAACAAATGAGCAATCCAGTCTTTCTCATAGATATAATGACTTCACCTGTTTCTCTCCCTTTTGTCTGATTTTCTGTAGATGTGCTGGAAGTGTTGACAGAGGTGGATGATAAGTCGAGGAGGAGCCCAGAGATCGTACAGTATTTCATAGTGAGTCACTTTCTTCATGAGTTCAAAAGATACACCGCAAAAAAAATACAAGGTAGAATGCCGTAATCAAGACAAGACCAGTTTATTTGTATCGCACAATTCATGCAGAACGCATTAAAAGCATAAAAAACCACAATAGATTACATTTAAAAGCTTTTAAGTCATTTCTTAGATATTTTCTCTTGAAACAAAATGCTCCAANGTTTCAAGCAATGAAGCAATTTTTTTCTCATATTAAGCTAGATGTCAATTTTGATTAGATTAAAAAAAAAAATTAAATATTTTATCTTTTTTTTGTAGTGTATATTTTTTTCTTGAATTGTTTATCACCATAGCAACAGTGTTATGTTATGTGTCATTTCTAACCTGTATATGACCTCCATGACATTTCTCTGTCCTGTTCATTTTATTCTGTTATTTTCACTCATCTCCTGTTTTTACACATTTTTGCGCATCCTCTGGCATAAAGTACAAAACTAGCCAAAGCTAAACTGCCGTAATTTTTCGTAGCTTTGAACACAGAAGTGAGAAATTAGGTCAGAATGAGGTCACACAACTCCACAGGTAGAACATGCAACACTGGGTTTGAATCGATAACTAAAAATACATCATACTAAACTGTACATACACAGCCAGACACTAAGTATTTTTATCTTTGTATTTTTATGACTGTAGCTGGATTTAAATGATTGAAGCTCATTATTAAAAATACCATTGATTCTTGTTTTTATGACCTACGATCATCATCTGGACATTTCTGATTGACGTGGAATTGTTGTTGTTCTCAGAGTGATCTGCAGAGGCTCATGGCGTCTTCAGAGGAGCTGTGTCGAAACATGGCCTTCAGTCTGGCTCTGCGCTGCATCCAGAACAATCCCAGGTGACTTCATTTGTGAGAAGACGGATCAGACAAGACCAGGATGGAGTTGAAAAATAAACAGATTTAAATTGACTAGAATAGAAGCAGAATATCATGTATTTTCTATCATACTATAATGGATCTATATTAGTTATTTGGAAAATTGCAATATTGATTTATGCAGTGTAATCTAAAAGACAAGCAGCAGTTCATTCTTAAAAACGGAAATAATAAATAATAATTTTTAAAATCTGTTTTGAGAAAGAATTCACACTCTTTCTGTATTCAGTCCCTCCTTTTCGCTCTGCACTCTGCCCTTTCACTCTTTGTAAAGTAGTAAAGTTAGGAAAATAAATATGTGTTTGTCATACCAGTTATTTTGTATTCAATAGAAGGGTTTTTAGAAACAAAATAGACCAATCAGATCAGAAATTGAGATTGGCCATAAGAAATAATATATAAAGAATTTGTATTTCTTCAATCTCTTTCTTTATTTCATTATTCACTCTTTGCTCATGACCTTATTGGTGGTATGGAGCACAAGATCTCCCCGCCCAAACTGAATTGCTCTATAAGCATGTGGTCTGGTTATTTGGCAGGTTATATTAAAACGTAAAAGCTTTATCTCAGTAACAAATGGATGGTATTTGTTGCAGCTTGGCGACCGACTTCCTGCCCACGTTCATGTACTGTTTAGGAAGCGGGAACTTTGACGTGATCCAGACCGCGCTCAGAAACCTCCCCGAGTATGTGCTCCTCTGTCAAGGTGAATCTCCATCTTTTTCTGGAATCGAGCGTTTCTTTGAGGTGTCAACATATTACAATATGTCATTTTGTTACACAACCAAACGCTTTCTCTCTCTGTCTAGAACACGCAGACATCCTCCTACACAAGGCCTTCTTAGTTGGGATCTACGGACAAATAGACACAAGCTCAATGATTTCTGAATCCATGAAGGTTCTCCACATGGAAGCCACAACGTAAACTCTGAAATGACTCTGGAAAAAGACGTTTGCTAAGTTTCCATTTCATTTTCTATTGTTGGATTATTACTTCCTCTCATGACATACAGTAGTGTACTTTATAATGTGTGAACAGAAACCACCTTTTGCTAATTTAGTCACCAGAACATTTAGATTTCAAAACACAATTTGTTCAATCTGTGGACTGTCTTGTTTCATTCAAGCATTTACCGCCAGAAAATTTAAGACAAATCTAAAGTTTTTTTTTTACTTGTTTGCACCATATACCCTAAGAAAATTCCTTGTGACTTCCTGTTACTTAATATGCCAATAAAAAATATTCGTATGTTAATTAATATGGCTCTATATACCTCTGAAAATTAGAATATTGTTCAAACATCCATTCTATTTTGAAATTCAACTTACAATGTGAAATTAATACATGACAGCCTGATTACACACAAAGTGAAATATCAAGTCTTTATTTGTAGGATGTTGATTATTGCCACAGCTTGCCCAAAATCTCAGAAAAGTTTGGAAATGAATTATCAAAATGGTAAGAAAAGCTATCATATATCAAACATCAATATATAAATTCTAAGTTTCACATGTATTGTCTCCCAAATCAATGAATGAATAATGCTTTAGGAATATTACCGTATTTAGTTTTTGTCTTTGTTTAAAGTTATTTGAGAGAATTCCCATTTCCACCCTGACCACTTATTATTATGTTACACTTTTCACCTGTGTCAAACTTAATGCAAAGTGGTGCCAGGTTTGCAGACTGATTTTATTCCAATAATTGCGGCATCTGTCCTCGACGTCTCGCTCGGCGCCGCGCTGTTGCAGACAAATGAAAGGCACGCGGCGCACGCTGGAATGGGAACCGTTTTGGCGTGAAAGTGTGAGGTGTTTTTCACTGACTTCATCTGAAACCTTCATGGAGTCAAAGGCCCAAGTGGAACAATGTGAAGCACGCTGCTAACCCGGGGAAGTGCATGTCTCCATTTGTGGCAAACTAAGCATGGCAGTAATTGTTCAATCACAGACGAAAGCGGCTTTGAAGACCCGATACGGCTCTGACTTTTAAGTGTGGAGTTTTGTTACATGGTCAAACAGACTTCTTATAGGACATGTCCACACCAGTCTGTGAAACCTGCCCTTTGGAGAAGGAGAGATCTGGGAAATAATGTTTAAACAACAGCTTTTTCACCTTTGTAATTGAATTCAGCACAAAAACAAAAAAACTATTTAAAAGGACAACGCTTTTTTCCAATGATAAATAAAGAGTGCTTTTTTCAGTACACATGACGTGATTGCAATGACTAATCACCTATGATCACCTATTAAAAAACTAAATTGAAGGTGGACTACATACTATATTAGTGTGTACCTAATATTGTTGAGTGTCGTTTCATTCAAAATTCCAAACATTTGTTTTTGGTCTCCATGTAATCGTACAATAATATTTGTGCACTCTCACAGCTGTGGCATTCCTGTTGGAAAGTGTCAATTGCACCTGTATGGTTTCCTATAACCAGCTGAAAGCTGTGTTTATGGTTTATCAATCACCTGGTGCAGACTCTTGGTGCGGCGCCAGCGTCTCATTGGCTGAGCAGCAGTGAGGCGTGACCGGGCTGAGTGACAGCTAACGAGGTGGAAGGGGCCTGAAGAAGGCGCTGATAAGGAAAGCACTTTATTTGTCATACACATGAAGTGTGATCTTCATCTTCTGCAAACTACTGCACGTAATGTACAGAACTTCAGCTCAACAAAGAGTATTTTAAAGGAATAATACAATATTATTTAAATCATCATCATTACATTTGTTAGAGATCCACATCATGTTTGTCACCTCAAATCATTCATACAGTGAGTGCACACTGATGTATGTTTTTCAGACTCAAGAACATTCCTAATCGCCATCAACACAATTACGATCTAATTATACAATCTAATATTGACGTTACTTTTAAAACACCTTCTCCAGGCCTGGGGCCAAGACAAAGGGTCACATGGTTCTACAAACTCTATAATACATTGTTTTCTGTGTGAGTGACACTTGTTTATCCTCAAACTCACCAATGAACGTGATCAGCGTATTGTCCCTCTGCTGGTGCTGCATCAGAACATGTCGTCCTCTGTAAA
>JAPMNZ010964475.1:0-24410 GCA_029875035.1 Pomatoschistus microps | reverse complement strand
GTTCTGGAACACAATACCAGTCCATATACAAAAGAGCACCACCCTCTGAACTTTTAAACATACGTTAAAAACCTGCTTATTGGACAATCAAGATTGTAACCACTCATGTTGTGTTGTTTGCTATCGTGTTTTATTTTTATATGTTTTAATGATCCGTTTTAAATTGTCATGTTCTGACTAATTATTTTCATATTGTAATGTTTGCAGTGTACTTTGATGGCATTGACACATTGCCTAGGGACAACAGCAATGTTGATTAATGTGTACCATCCCTATTCAAATAAACTAATAAATAAAAAAATTATAAAAAAATATTGGCTCGGGATTCGAAATCGGACCAAATCATTGTGATAGCAACTTGTCCGTAATCAACTTCAAGTATAAACAAAAGTTTGAGCTCTGATGAAGAAAAAAGTCTGTGGCTGTATCGATCAAGGAAAATATGCAAAGTTATATTAATCAAGTCATTGTTGTGTCCATTTTTACTTATTAAATAATAACTCACAGCTCATCAAATTTTGTCACATCATAAAATGTGGCTGATAAACACAACTTTTTTCATTCTAAATGCATGCTTCCTTAACTGAAAAGTAGGAGAAGCTGCCTTTGCCCATTGCAGTCCTCGTCAATGGAAGGCTTTACATCATAACATCAAAAGCTTAAATGCACATTAAGTGAAAAGCACCTCCAACTATACCAAACAAGGGCCTTTGTGTAATATTTACATTTTAACATGGACAAGTTAAAGGATGTACATCCTTTATACTTGTCCCCGGATATAATGGTCATTTGTAAATTGTACATGTTGACAGTTTCCAGCTAAACCCCAGCAGATAGATTGCATCAGTCACACAGGCAGCACGACTCTGGCAACATAAGTTAGATTGTCTTATTTAATAAGACCACAAGGAGTTCATATTACATATACTGCCCTTTTAAGTCGGAGAGAAAGTAAAGCACACCAAAATAATAAAAGAAGAAATTCACAGCAAAATGAAAATCATTGCACACTTTAAACGATGAAAAATACAATTAATTTATTTAGATAACATTAAAGCTTCAATCACCTCAGTAGATAACAAAGCCAATCTTGTAATCTCAAAAATAATCTTACCTTGGCCACAAACTGTCGGTCTTTCTGGTCCAGGTTTGCTGTGGGTGCAACGTAGTCTTTCCAGATTCTGACCTTGCGTTCCTTGGCAGATCTATTCAGTTTGAAAATACAACTTTCAGTCATTGTGGGAGTTCCTGTTTAAATTACATGCGTGTTTTACCTTTCAGCAGCTCGAAGTTTTTCAGCTCCTTGTGAATAAACAGCCATTGACCAGTCCACACAACGGGCAAATCCTTCTTTCAGTAAGAGCTCAGTGATGTTGCCATTCTGCAAAGTGAAAAAGCGATCTTAGTTATACTCAAATAACAGACACTGTAAATCTCCAACTACACCACACTCTTACCGGGTGAAGAATGGTGCCAAGTATGATCTGGTTTGGGCAGCTCTCCAGGACAATCTGAACGTCCCGCTGCAGAAGTCGGGATTCAGTGAAGAACTTGGCTTCTGCTGCGAATGACTCTGGTGTTTCTGTGCCATCTGCTTCACGTTTGAATACTGGACACTGGAACCCAAAACATTTACATGCAATGAAGCAACACTTAAGATTAAACCATCAGGATTACCAAGAAACCAGGACCTTCTAGTTGGAAAAAAAATGCATAGGAAAGGGTTATCGGGCCAAGGTTCTTCATTCATACAAGACAACGGGGAAAAAACTAATTCTTTTAGCAACAATAGTAGCATAATTCCTACATTCGTTTCTAAACCCAAGACTTTTCTATACAGTGACGTGGCTTCACAGATACATCTCTACATATTTCCTACGTTATCATTTCTTCAATAATGCATTTCCATTATTGATTAAAGTAGTCCACCATCTCCTACTCTTACAGGGTGTCACTTTTTGTCTATCTGACATACGCTCATAAAAAAAAACACTGGCACCAGACATTGGCATTGTACTCATTCTGATTAAATTATTGAAATCTAGGAAACAAGTAGGATATGAGTAGAAAGTTTGCCTTTACCTTGATTCCGGAAAGCATTACAGTGACAAGGTAGTAGTCTGGGAGGAGCAAGGCACGAACAACACTGCCATCACGCACATGCTCAATAATTGCTGAAAAAGAGAAAAATAATAATTGAAACTAGAATCATATTTTGGCCTTTAAACAACTATCTCAAACAACTTGAGCAGATTTAAGCTCAGGTTGATCACAAAAGAGAACACTCAAAATGTTATGTCAAATTGAAGGTAAAATTAATCAAGAGAAATGCAGTCATAGCTGTAGTTTGTAATAAACACTGAAGCTACAAATGATTGAATAAATGCTATTTTCATTTACACAGAACAGTCAATGATTCTGGTAATGGTCAAGATTAAGATAAAGAGACCCTTTATTCATCCCACAGTGGGGAAACTTCAGTGTTGCATCACAAGTCAGGTTTAGTTTGTACTCTATGGATGCATTAATGAGGCTTTTTGAACGATGATTGTGTCAAGATTGTGGCTACAGGTTTAGGCATCACCAAATAAATATTATGTGTATCCTCCTTTTGCAGCCTCTAAATGTCTATAACTTACAACAAGCGTCTAGATTCTGGTGGAAAGTATTTTGGACCATTTTTCTTTGTGGATCATCTCTAGTTCAGTCAGGTTTGAAGGGTTCTGAGCATGGACGGCCCATTATAAATCACACCACAAATGTTCTATAATGTTCAGGTCTGGGGACTGAGAAGGCCTCTCCAGTTGTGCTTCCTCCTCTGCATGAATGCCTCAGTAGATTGTGAGCAGTGTTTAGGGTCGTTGCCTAAAAAGATATATCCCTGGAGCAACTTCCACTTTGTCACCACTTCCACTTTTGAATAATTATTTAACCTAAATTATGTATTTGAAATCATTTTTTAGTGTAATTTGATCAAAACAAAGATTTCCTTATTCATTTAAAAAGGTACACTGTAGTTTTTACTCCCGTCTAGTGTTGAGATCATATATTGCAGTCCAGGGTACTATGGAAGCCTTTGACAGACAATATGTCGTCTTTGACAGTGCTCCTCAACTCTCAGTCATTCACTGGGGCTAAGGAGAGAATCCTTTAGTTTGATAAATTATTGGATCTCTACATACGTCTCAACCACTTGTTACAGTCGCGTGGAGATGAAGCGGCAGCCGCTGCACAGAGGCTCTAATTAGTTTGACCATGGATCTATTTATTATAATATAGTTTTACAAATGTGGTGTGAAGAGGAATAACGTCTGTGGGAGGTTAAAACTACAATGATCAGAGAGGCAGGACATGGCTAAAAGATCATGTTATTATTAGCGTTGGCCACGGCGCCCTATCTGCATCACGGTAAGAAAACAGAACACTCACTCATGCTGCAATTGTTTTGTGGGGATTTTGTGTGTTTTACTTGAGGCTTTGTTCCTCTATAAGTTTAGTTGAAACTTGTGACATTGTTGTTGGACTGCGCTCGGATCGGGTCAGAACATCCTGAGACCCGTGTTGCAGATTCCGTCTCTTATTATTGTCAGTGTGAAAAAAGTTACGTACTGCTCATGTGTGAGTCTGTTGTGTACATACTACACGATGTGCCTCCTTTTATCTAAACTCTGTCTTTCGGTGCGTGAGGTTTACGATGTTGACAGTTTTCTGCTATGACGTTGAAATGTTGCATAATTATTCTTTAAGTTTGTTGTCCAGATCGTTCTTTTACATAGCTGTGGTCCTCCATAATCCCTTCTTCAAACTTGTGAAGGCACAGGGAAAGCAACAATATCAGTAGCTCATGTGAAATTAAAATGCGATTCTCGCATCCTTTTTGTCCCTCATCCACCACTGTATTTCAAGATGGCGCATTGACACAGTACTCTGCTCTCACATTTATTAGTTGAATTCCAAGTGTATGAATACGATTACAAAAAGATGGTGGAGGTAAATATTCCTATAAAAAGGCCAAATTTGTTATTATTTTTAATGATTATTCCTTTACTCCTCATGGCAGGGCAGGAGGAAAGTTC
This sequence comes from Pomatoschistus microps, assembly GCA_029875035.1. Lineage (NCBI taxonomy): Eukaryota > Metazoa > Chordata > Actinopteri > Gobiiformes > Gobiidae > Pomatoschistus > Pomatoschistus microps. Next base: position 20,334 of record JAPMNZ010964475.1, on the reverse strand, counting down.
CATACTACGTCAATTTCTCCATTTTCAATAAAACTATGAAATAAATTTTGATGAGGTTTATGCACTGTTGTCCGTTTTTGAAAATGTTCACCATTACAAAACATAACTCTAGAAAACCTATGAAGTTGCAGCATTGCTCAAGTCTAGGTCCATTATTTGTACACTCCGTATATAATAATCACATGTAGCGGTGTTTGTAAATATACTCACCATTGATGGGTTTCTGGTGCAAAGAATCAACAAAATTTCGTGGATTCTCTATTGTGTATTTGAGGTCTCGAATGGTGTGTGCTCCACTTCCTTCGCTCCATTGGCCCTTTTTAGATGCTTTAGCCTGATCCTCCAAGTCACAAAGTCTGGCCTGTTCTGGACTGGGATCAAAAAATGACGACGATTAATATACATTTCACTGCTCCCTTTAGTGAAATGTCAGTAAGAATCAAAAACTTAATTTGGATTCTTCCTTAGGGGCATAAACTTAAGCTCTTATGGTATTTATAATAAGCAAGGGGTCTATAAAGATTGATTATTGTAGATAGAGATATGCACATAATTTCCATTACAATGAACCATTTACAGGTACTTATTTTATAGGAATGAAATATTTCATTTTAAAGGAATGAAGCCGCCTCTTGATGGTGCTAGTTTAGTTTGTATAACACATTGTATGTAAACTTGCAGTGTGCTTGGTCTATCATTAAAAACATTTACTTGAAATCTATCTTTTGATTGACTGACAAGGTTTTTGAGTATTGAAAACAAGTACAGCAGCACATCTTATGTAAAGGAGGGCTGACACAGTGATGCCTGCTGTGAGAGATGTAAAATAACAAGTTGCTAAAATTGGCTTTGTGCCAACTTTGAATCAAGCAACTAAAATAATGTAAAAACCTCAACAAAAACATACCATCATGTTTAAATGTTTAAATAATTCATGCAAAGTCTATACAATTTCCTCAAATCATAAATACTTTATTTCCCTTTAGCTGTTCTGATATCCTCTTGTGGAGCTTAACTATAAAGAGGTGCAGAAAATGTTTTAAACTTCATTACCATGCAGTCTGCTCTCCATCTGTGGAGCTGGGCAGACATTATGAAATCCATTACTTATTCGAAACAAATATAATTTTAAAATGTCTCAAGAAACAAGAGACTTAATTTTACAAGATGAGGATTAAGGTTTTTTTCTCAAAGATATATGGGTGCAAGCTGATGTTGCACCCATATATGAAGACAAACATGCAAACTCCAAACAGAAAGGCCTGGGCCGACACAGGATCAAATCTACAACCTTCTTGCTGAGACACACAAGTGCTAACCACTCAGCCACCATGCCAACTGAGAGTGCAGCCCTCAAGAGCTTATAAGTGTCACCGCCAATTCATACAGGACTTAATCTGGTGTCCCTTTTGCAGAAGCGCACTGAGCGTTTAGTGTGTAGGTACAGAGACTAGGAGGCAATTTCAGAAAGGGTTAAGGCCTGAGTGTAGACAGTTTAGAGTTCCTATCAGTAGGACAATATCAGTAGGACACCTACTGGTACTGCAACATTATGAAAAGAGAGAAGAGAGACGTTTTATTTATGAGAAATAACAGAAGACACATTTTCAAACAACTTTTATATTTTTACCTGTCAAGGATATGTATTAGTCTCACTTCTGTCACAATGTGTGGAGTGGATAGAAATTATTTCTGCTTTGTATGTATGCACTTACGTCTATCCATGTGTCTACCGGCAGGATTTTGCAAAACTATTGCGCAAAATGTTCAGAATTGAGCTGAAATTTGGTGTATAGGTGACATGATGTGATGGTAGGAAGACCATAACATCTTTTCGGGATGATATGAGTGCTAGTTTAAGTCAATATTTTGAATCTGGGTAGCATATCGTGTTGTACAATGTTGGTAGTGAATATCTGCATCCTGTTTGGTCATTGATATTATTGTTAACATAGGGTAGGGAAGTCCAATATAGATCGTTACATTAGCAAAAAAACGTACTTGTTTCCTCGCACTTCCCGTCGAACAGTGGCAAGGCCCTCATTCACCAGAGTTTCAGCAATGTTCTCACCTGTTGTATCTACATAAAGATGCAAAACACATGATTTTCAGAGATTAATTACTGTATAAACATGAAATGTTAATTATCTACATACATCTTTTTTTATGTTTGCATTTTTACTCATGGAGTGAAAACCTTCTCGTATTATAAAACAAAGTTTGTAGTATGAAAGCACCGAATAAAGAAACCATCAAACCACTCTGGATGGACACCAACCTGCACTGTTGAGCTACTCCTCTTATTCCCTAACTCTTACTTCTAGGGGTAGGCGTAGGGGTTGAGAGCCCCTACACATCATGGAGTCTTGCCACGTCCAAGCCTGCTTCAATACCTCTACCATTGTCCCTGGATGGTACCTGGATCACTGGACTTAATGACAACAGACCTGTGGCTCTGACATCTGTAATCATTACGTCATTTGAGCGCTTGGTCCTCCCCCAGCTCAAGTCCTTCCTCTCCTACCCTCCTGGAACCCCTACAGTCCGCCTATAGAGCCAACAAATCTGTAGACAATGGCATAAACCTGGCCATTCACTATATCCTGTAGCACCTGGAGTTCCTGGGTTCCTACACCAGGGTCTTGTTTGCGAAATTCAGCTTTGCTTTCAACACCATCCTGCTATCCTTGCTCCAGGGCAAGCTCTCCCAGCTCAACGTGCCCGATTCCACCTGCCGGACAGGAAGCAGTGTGTGCGTCTGGGGAGGAATGCCTCTGATTCTTGGATTATTAATACAGGAGCCCCACAGGGCTGTGTTACTACTCCTTTGCGCTTCTCCCTGTGATGCTATAGCATTAATCCAAAATGCATCAAATTCTCATTTGGTCCTGTCAATCTACTTGCAATAAAACGTGGAAAATTATTCTTTGTCATTTGACCTAAAAAAAAAAAAAAAACACATAAACAACATAAGTATACACATAACTAACAATACTGATACATTCTACTAATTTAACTTTATTTGGAAAGGGACATACCTGTCTATTTAAGGCTCCACACTGATCATTGATAGTCAGATCACAAACCAAGCCATGACGTCTAAGGTACAGTCTGCAGAACTCTTGAACAGAATCATTTCAAGGCATATTTCTGGATAAATTACAAATTCAGAAGCAGCATTCAAGGTCTAAAAGAACACACTGGCCTCAATCATTAGGAAAGGTAAAAGTTAAAAACCACCAGGACTCCCTCCGCTGTCCAAACTGAGCAATTGGGGGACAAAGGCCAGAGCGATGAACCGAAACTGGTGGTCACTCTGACGAAGCTTCAACATCTCTGAGCCAAAAAAAGAACCTTCCAGAAGGACAACTATCAGTGCCTGGTCTCCAAATGCAAAGCTTGGTTTTCAAGCCAAATTTGGCTTCAGCAAAGAAAAAACTTGTTTGTCATTTACATGCATCTTGCAAACCGGGTTGTTGTGTGCAGCGTACTGAAAAGTGGCTTTGTCTGGACACTCTTCCATAAAAGAACCGATTGGTGAAGTTCTGCATTGATGGTTGTAGTTATGTACAGTAAGGTACTCCTATTTGCTCAGGCTAATGCAGAAACTGTCAGAGTGACCATTGGGTTCTTAGCCAACTCCCTGACCAAGGCTTCCCTTTGCCCATTGCTCAGTTTGGACGGGCTCTGTTAAGAGTCCTGGTGGTTTTGATTATTTACTTGTCCAAATGATAGAGGCCCCAGTGCTCTTTGAGACCTTCAACTCTTCTGCAAGTATTTGCCTCAAGTATATGACTCTGTTTCAAAGGTCTACAGGCGTTTTTTTGATTTTGGCTCTGACAATCACTGTTTGACCCAAAAATAGTCAGTTATTCAATTTCCATACCAAGTCATACCAGTAGAATTTACCAAAGCTATGTTCCAGTAAAGTTGTTTTTTTTTTAACATGGGTTTCACTTTGTCATTATAGGCTGTTGAGAGTAGATTAAAAGTTACAAAATATTTTGGAACAAGGCTGGAACTTTGCAAAATGTAAAAATGTGAAGGGGGTTGAACACTTTCTAGATGCACTGTAAAGGCACATTTTTCATGGAATCATCACATCTTGCCGAGTGGGTTCATCTGAGCTCACACTTTTGTTTACATAGTGCGCTGCTCATGGGGCACTGATGCAGCGTCTCAAAGAGACATCAATGTCTTCTGAGGAAGACGAAGGTTTGCCATCAAATGTCATGGTCTAGAATAACCAAAAACCTAAACATGGTTGTTGTGAGCAGTTCTGGAAAATCAAAAAGTTAGCTGACATAGTAATAATCATGGTAGGCCCCCTCGTATGCACAACTAGATCTAGAATTAAATAGGATGTACGCTTACTAATACCAATTAATAAGCAGGAGTCCATACCTCTGCCAAGATAAACCATTCCATACTCTCGACCCAAAGCAGTTTTGATTTCCACAGTGAAGCACACCTCCTTCCCAATTAACTTTTTTCGCAGAAACTCTCTGGCTTGGAAGGCCCAGGGCTAAAAAAGAAAACATAACATTGTCTCAGTCATACATCAATGGTTTTTTTGATGATTTCAACATAAGTCCAATAGTGTAAACATATTTAAGATGCACTCTCCCATCCTTAAAAATAGGACTGTTTAGGAGTGCCAAGTAATAAAAAAGATGAGCTACACTTTCATTTCTGTAGGGAGGACAACATTTTCACTAGTGATGGCCTCAACTAGCAAAAAAGTTATGACAGCTCCAATTTCAAAGAGAGTACCATTTAGAGCAGGAAAAACCAAACTGTGATTGAGACAAAAAATACAAAAAGTAAATGTTTAGTGATGGTTGCATCAGTTTTATATAGCGCTTTTTTGGACACTCAAAGACGTGTCATTATTCATTAACTTCATACAGTGGTGATAAACTACTACTGTAGCCACAGCTGCCCCGGGGCACACTGACAGAAGCGAGGCAACCAGGATGTGCCACCGGCCCCTGAAGTGTCTTGCCTAAGGAGACAACGGCAGTTTGGCACTTTACAGCCGCAGCCGCCCCACTGTGGCTGGTGTTCCCAGAAGTTGAGTGTCTTGCCAAGGACGACAGTAGACATCAGTGGGAGTCGATTGAGAAGGTCGATTGAGAAGGTCCCGTGGTGGGTTCGAACCCACGACCTTCAGGCTCAAAGGCCAATGCTCTACCAATTGAGTTACTGTCGCCCGTAAAGACCTGCTAGAATGTTAAAACACAAAAACAAATTAAAAGCGCTTTATTCTTGTCTTGGCCTTGGAAAAAAGCCCCCTTAAACTATTAAAATTTTGAATCTTCTACACTGTTAAGTCACCAAATTCTGAAAATTAAATGAAAAAAGCTCATTTTATGTATCTCAAATGGCAAAGTATTGTATTGACACCTACATCACAGATATAACTTCAAGCCAACTTGAGCTGAAAAGACCTGATGACAAGATGAATAGGAGATATGGAAGCCTCCACACGAAAACAAACTCTGTAGAAGATCTTACCTCATCTGGAATGTCCTTGGTGTCAGGCTGTCCCTGGGCAGCTCTGCGTGCCATAGTCCCAGTTCTAATGTTGCTTAGATTGATTTGACGCTCTGGAGGGGGTCCTCCTCGAGGCTGTCCTCTCACAATGATGGCACATCCAGACAAAACCTAAATTGTGCAGAGAGACAAAAACAACAGAACATTAAGTTAAACAAGTCAACAATCATGTATAATATGCTAAAGCAATAGTTTTAACAGGTTTCTGGAAGATATTTTTTTCCAGACATAAGCTGGTTGCATACAGCAATTTGTTTCTATGGTGATTGCAACTCAGCTGCAAGATGCGATCCAACCATCTGACAACTTGGTTGAAAGGCTATAAGAGATAACCGAGTTTGAGCGTTGACAACCGAGGCATTTACATGAATCTGAGCAAACATATTTTATCTGTCTGTCCTCTAAGAGCACACAGTCTGTTGATCTTAGATGATAGTAGAGATAAAGTATCCCCAAACAAGTGGTCCAAGACCACAACAGTGGAGGCCTGAGGTGTGGTTGTAGAAAGATCAAAGGGCAACTCACAAATGATGACTAGCAACTAAACCTAGCTACTTGATTGGGGTTTTGAAGTAAGTTGCGACTAGTTTTTAAAAATTGCTCATGCGCAAAAGTTATATAAAATAAGCAATATTAAAGTGTATATGAATTGATGGAATAATTTGATCAAATTAAATGGAGGACGATAGCAACAAATGTATAACAAGTTTAAAAGGCAGCATGCTTTTTAAGATATAAGGATGACATTTGAGTGGTTTATTAATAACGAGCAACTATAAGGGTAAGACCATGAAGGGACAAACAATTTCTAACCTTTTTAGGAAAAGGCATACATGCAAGCCCCTTGTCAGAGCGGTAACTGAACAGCCATCTACGTGTCACTTTCCCGGTGGTCGGACTTCAAACAGCAAGGACTACACAGCCAAATGAATCTAAACGTATGAATCTAAACATTCAACAAAGCATTAGTTGCGTATTAGAGTATGTATAACGCGTATTAACAAGAATGTTGGGCTAACGCCACAACATATGGTCATTAGATTAGATCATAACAAGCTCTGAAGCCTGCAAGAAAACGATCGTAAGTGTAAACCCTAGTTGTGATGTTATTACGCTACACAGATTCAGTCAGCCGAAACATTGTAAGGTAAAAAGAAATACAAGTATGGTTGCGGTTAGCTTGTGGGAAACTGTACACCTGCTACAGAGTAGCTTCACTTAAAAGTTCTGAGTTGTCTAGTAGAGCTACTAAACGAGTTTGGCACTCTAAAATTGAATTTATCTTTGTAACCAGGCACCGAAGACATGAAATACCACATACTTAACAATAATGCTTCTAAGGATCATTAATCGACAACTCTTTGGTGATAATTAGCCACGTAGCTAGCCAAATGTAGCAATGATGCTAAGCTCGTTTTAGCAGACGTGTCAATAAAAGTTTCATGTTTGTGGTTGTGATTTCAATCTCAGTGGGAATGTGCATACTAACTAAACAGCCGTTTCGGCTGTAAAAGCACAACACTTCGTTATCAAGGGGTGTACTGGAGTGGTTTGGGGAGTATATTTCTTGAGCTAACTAGCTTTATCCTATGCTTACGCAAAAGGTTTTTACACTCAATAAGCAGTCTTACCATCTTTACTATGCCTCTCTGCAAAGAAGCAGGGGCTGTCTGAGCAGGAGCCGATACTGAAGCCATGTCCACTGTCAAGAGATCTGAAGCCGATGAGAGGGAAACCAGTTAAAAGAGCTGGGACTCTGAAAAGAGTGACTGTTCTACTGACAACCAAGAGAGAAAGGCTGAGCACGGACCAACACACACGTTATACCGGAAACCCAGTCTTCCATGCACACACACCATACACACAGGCACATACAAGTAATTCCGGGACCGTAGACTAAATGAATGGGAGCGAGTGGAGCCGCCGCTTGAGCGCGTATGCGAATTGAACAGAATCCCTTCCGGAGCGAAAGCTGCGACACGTCAGCTCAGCATGGACCGCTGCTGCGTTCAAGATACCTCCACTAATGCCAATACTCTACACACACACCTTATAACAAAATATGTCTAACTACTCAACCCTTTGGGGAAAAAAAACTATACAAACACATTAAACTCGTTAGCACAGAATGAGTTATCTGTAGATCCACATTTAGTATTACAGTAGTTGCGATGTAGCGCGGTGTTTCGTTAATCTGCTTTTGAACGCAACATGCCCTATCCTATTAGAACTGAGTCGATGTAATAGATTATTAATTACAGAAGCTTTGGGCTTTATAGTAATTAAAAATGTTGGTCCAATCTTGATATGTTACCAAAATAACATGTATCTCGGTCTATACGGCAATTATGTGTCCCACCAGTCCCAGAAATGCCACCTTAATTGAAACAAGCATTTTGAAGTATCCTTTTGTCCCAGTTCAGAAAAAGTTCCGTTGGCTTGTATATCTTGTGTTTTTAAATGACGAAAGCAATCCGATTCACAAAAAGGCCCAGGACATACTATGACCAATCAAGCCGATTGTGAAATAGAGGCGCGCAAATGTGCACGGAGACTAAATGTGATTAAGTTAACACATATGTTCACAGACTCTTAATTTGTCTTACTGTTTTCCTGTTTAAATTTCAAGAATGATTATAGTACCACAATTTATCATCAATTTACGTATTGTAAGCCATGTGGTTCATAAGACCTACTAACCCATAATTGACAAAAAACAACAAAACAATTTCCATTTAGTAGGCTGCAGTCGACTATAGCAAGAAATAACGACAGAATGTATGATAATAGATCGGGGTGAGTAATAATGTCGTGCATTATAGGCCGAATGCGCACCTGCTGGGCCATTGCGCACGTTGGACACCCTTGAAAATCATTTTTACGCGCTCTAAATACTAATATGTTCTTGCTATTTGACAAATTATAATGGGTTTGTATGCGTATTTCCACTCATCTGAGCAGGATGCAACGCAGTTATCGCACTTTACGAAATTATCTGAGAGCTGAATGCAAATCATGAAAACTATGCCGAGTTTTTGGAGAAGTTTCTCTCTCTTTACGCACCACAGTGCCGTTATGTGGTGTCAAAAGGCGACACGAAATCTTCTCGGTACATAACGTATAGCAAGAAAATACAGGCCATCAAAGGGCATACCCCCAATATGAATAAAAACCCGTGTAATATTTGTTCTCCGTCTTGTTGGCATGGAGATCATGGTGTCCAAAATGACTGTCCCCTATCTAACATGACTGATTATACACGCAGAGAATTATTGTCGTGTAACTAGTGGTTAATGTATAATTTGGACCATATGGCATTTCAGAATCCAAGCCTTTATTTCGGTGGCTCTTCGATCTTTGTGGACCCAACTAATGATATTCAATTAGTCATTAAACAGAGGAAAGACCTGACTCGTATGTCCCTTCACATAGGCTAATATTTGCTGTTCAAATATTTTCCTTTGAAACCTTTACAGCGCATTTTATCTACAGCCTGTCCAAGGAACATCTGTGAGGAGTTTAGGCGGTCTTTTCTTAAAATTGAAATAAAATATATAGGGCTATTTATAGGAGACGGTGAATTGGTAATTTATTATTCATGAAATATATATTTTTTCATATGTACTTTGTCAAAAGTATCACATGAACATCATTGTAACACATTTACCTGCAATTATTTTCTGAAAGGAGCCAGGGACGTTGTTAATATGGACCACTCAACCAAGGGAAGGTCACGTGACCCAGGTAAAGGCACTGTTTGTAGGCTACCATTTAAAATAAAGTCTCATTATACTTTGCATCTATATTGTACTGCTTACCTTTGTACTAGAATCAAACAGTAGACTTTTCAAAGAGATTTTTTCTCCACACCAGTCCGTATCAGTGGTTCTTGCATTTAAGACAACACGAATATGAAACCTAAACGCGTTTCCTTTGAGTACAGTTTTTAATCTCTATTCTAACGACATCATTCTTAAAACGGCGATAGGTCTAACTATTTCGACACAATCCATCTAAAGTTAAACGATCGACTGTATGTCATTAGGTGCCATTGCAAATTGATAATCTGGAATCCAAAAACAACCAAAAACATGTATCTTTCGGATAGGCATTGGTTTGCATTGTAGAATTTTACCCTTAACCTGTATCAAAACATGTAGATGCTCTTAAACATGTGCATTGTGCCTGCTCATATGGACTCTCAGGTAGTGGGTAGTGCCCACGACGTCATCACTCCACTTCTCCATAAAAGGTTGGCCCGGGCTTGTGCGCAAACGGGAGATCTCTCTGTAAAGTTACTTCTAACAGAGGACTTTTGTGTCATCCTTTGTATAAAACCTGTACGTGTTGGAGAAGTTTTAGAGATGTGTGGATCAAACTCTGAATTACATATCTATGGTAGTCTCTTTTTACTTGTCTATAAACGTATCATCTATGTGTTCTTGTTACTGAATCTTTTGTGTTTTTAGAATCCGGCAGTGTGAACCAGATGGGAGGCATATTTCTGAACGGAAGACCTCTCCCTCAGCTCAAACGGAGAAAAATGATAGAACTGGCCTCTGAGGGAGTGCGTCCAAGTGAGATTTCTAGAATACTGCAGGTACGTCGGCTTATATACCATGTTAAAATCAAATATGATACCTTGAGATGTGCTGTAGGTGTCAAACGGCTGCGTGAGCAAGATCTTGAGTCGCTACCGCCGCACAGGACTCCTGGAGCCCAGGACTATTGGTGGCAGTAGACCGCGACTCCTCACTCCAGATGTCATCCAGACCATTATCCAGTGTAAACGCGAAAATCCCAACATCTTTGCCTGGGAAATACGGAATCGACTTACAGCCAAGCAGAGCCTTAAAGGCCTCAAAGTTCCCAGCGTGAGTCTGGCACATGTTTAAGACGCACACATCTGAGAAAACCTTTAAAGTGCCAACATATATTTCTTTTTCAAAGGTTTCTTCTATCAATCGCACCCTCAGAAATATTAACATAATGCATGGGGCACTGAGTCTGGAGATGAATACACAAGTTTTATCTGATCATGGTAAGCATGTGTTTGGGTAAGCATAAGCATGTGCCGATATGCATATTCTGAATTATGAAGTACAGCATAGTTGTATGTTTTGATGTTCTTCCTTACTCCAGATGAAATGATATTAAGAGACAATGGTATTGATAATGATAATTCCAGGGATGATCCACACAGATACCGAACCACCTTCACCCCAGTCCAGAGCCAAGCACTTGAACAAGGTAAGACTAGCATGTAACATGACCACTGTCTGATGTCTGATCTTACTGAGCATGTAACGACTGATTGACTTCTAGAGTTTTCTCTTTGCCATTATGCTGACATGGCTACAAGGGGGAAACTTTCAGCTATGATCCAACTTCCAGATGACATTATCCAGGTAGCTTTTTATCATTTTCTTCCTCAAATATTCAATTGAAAATGTTAATGTTGTTGACATAACTACCTTAATTATAGATTTGGTTTTCGAACAGAAGAGCCAAATGGAGGAAAGAACAAAATACCACAAAGGGTAAGGAGTAAAGATAAGATTTTACACCTATACATTTGAATCATTTAAAGTAAGTTTTGTGTTACAGCTGTAGTCGATAAACAGGATTATTCATCTGTTTGTCAAAGTAATACAAGCAGTGTTTCTTTGCACCATGTAAGTATCCATTATCTTCCATCTACATAGAGTTCTGATCTTTAACTCATTCACATTTTGTTTATTCTTGTGCTAAGGTAAGCACGCCTGGTGTTTATCATGAGTTTACAGACAGTTCCATCCGAAGTCCAGTCTACAACCACATCAAAAGTAGGTTAATTAAAATGACAGAATTTACAACATTATTTTCCCATGAATTTTCAATTATAGTATGTGTATTTACTTCAAAGCTTTTTCTTCTCAACTTCACAGTATCAATGAACAATGAGCATCCACCATCAGTTCCTGTACCTCAGCCTTACCTTCATCAGTGGAACAATGGACTGATTGAAAACACAGAGAAGCCTCGTCTGGCTCGGCTCGACTCAGGACACATGGACACAAGGCCATATCTCACGTTGCCTGCAGACACAATAGGAAGGGATTACAGCCCTCTGACAGAATTCTGGAGCCTACACAGACCTCCTTTTACATGGAGCCAAACATATGAGAGGAATTTCTCCTCACAACCCTGGGAGGTCAAAGAACATCAATACATGGGTGGACACTAAGTCACACCTTTGATTTATTTAGTCCTATGTCAAGGAAATTAAAGCTTAAACTGATTTTGATAGGAGAACTGAACTGATCTGAATTAGGACAAAGGGACAAAGAGAGAAGTTTGGTCAAAAGGTCATCCTACAATCTTCTGTAAAAAAAAGTATGTTCCTGTTAGATGCAGAAACAGCATTGCAGTTACAGAAGTGCAGATCCAACGTAATTCCTAAAAACGTAGGGCTGAAGCAAAATGCTTACTTTACAATGTTATAAATACAAAATTGTGATGTTGCAAACAAACAATGATTAAAACAAAACTTGCGCGTTCTTGTTTTTCAGGCTGCAGGATCATAGTTTAGCCGCTAGGTGGAAGAATAGGACTGATTAAACACCAATCTGTTTCCAATCATTTTCTAAACACGTAATAACGTTATTCAATAGAATACATCTTTATTACAAAGATGTGTCATATAATGAAACAATGCTGCACGATGAAATGAACAAATTTCTGAAATGGCAAGAGCTCTTAATAATAATGTTTTAAAAGTTTACATTTCCTTTGAAGATTGTCCAAGAGTATCGACCTCATGATTATAAAATAATCGTGCGTAGAGCAAATACTTTAAATAGTGACATTTTGGCAAGTTGTACATTACTGTGATTGAATGCCTCCCAACATATTTGGTCAGTAAGGCTTATTGTGGTTACAGCATAAATCACTTGCTTGCGGATTGCTTGAGGTCACTTCTGGGTGGATGTTATGGATGCTAACTTTTTCATGGCCTTGCTGTTTGTCTAAGTGCCAAATGCGCTTCCAGGTTTTCCTAATCCAGACAGTGGGAAAGTATGTCCCTCTATCTGTTCTGTGTCTTCATATGATCACTATGATCGGTTCTCTCAATGTTTTCACTGTAAGGAAAGATGGTAAAACTTGAGTCAGAGGTAACCAGTCAGCTGGGAAAGACTGGATAAAAGAAGCTTTGTCAAAATACTAGTATATTTTATATAACACGAGCATATAGAATAATGCAGTAGTATCCTCAAAATGTTGAACTGACAAAATTGTCTTAACCACAAAATGTAAAGCCACACTTTGTAAGTGTTTACACTGTAGCTTAAAGTGTATCATCTACAATAAAAGTATTCACTGATGTCATTACCTTTTTTATCTTTAGAGAACAACAATACTTGGATTGTTTCCCCATGCTCTGTGTTTATTATAATCTATAGTATTTACAGGGAGTAAAAATAGGCAAGTCATACACTTCCTTATGACATAGCAGCTGTTACCCAAACATACTGTACAACAATGAGAGAAAAGATGTTAAAATACAGTACTTTGATATATTTACAGTATTTACAAATGTACAGTTATAAAGGCACTATGATACATCTGTTTCGATATTTACAAGGCATAGATAAATAAAATAAAAATCCTACAAATAGCCACATGACCTGTTGCTTAATTTTTCCAACACTTGTAAAATGTTATAAACATGTCTTGTGCGCATGAGAAGTAGCCAAATACACCACGCAGTACATCAAAGAGAGCATGTTTCATCCTAAAACTTTTAGATTAGTTTGTGAACTGTTGCAATAGTGGATTCATGACCAAATCCTAATCTAAACCATGAAAACTGACACCTTAATGTTCTTAATTCATAGGAAAAACATATTCTATACATCTAGTGTATGATTATTTGATTGGAATTTTCTGATAAAACAATAAACCAATAAACAAATAAAACAAATAAAAACACATTTCTTTCAGTAGAGCAAGAGTGAGTTTGACACGCACATCCAAGTCTAAGTAGCGTGCAAAAAAGTCGAAAATAGAACAGTGAAAAAATGGAGATGACTCTGCACAACTTAAGCTCCCAAGAGATTAGAATGATCACCACACGATGTGACGTTTCAGGTGACTCCACCCTTCATCAGACATGAAGCAGAGCAGGCTACACACCTGTTTATAAACAGTGATGACAAGTCACATGACGCACTCCATGTACAAACATTTATATTTTTACAAAAGTATGTAAATTTGTAAAAAATAAATTAACAGGTGTGTAGCCTGCTCTGCTTCATGTCTGATGAAGGGTGGAGTCACCTGAAACGTCACATCGTGGTGATAATTAAAATCTCTTGGGAGCATAAGCTATGCAGTCATTTCCATTTTTTCAACATATTTCTTTCAACCAGTTTCCGGAATACAACTTGATAAAAAAAAAAGAAACAGTGGACATGTCTGGTCAATGTTTTGAAACAAACAGTAGTACCATATCTTGTCCAGGAATGTGTTGGAAGTTTGCATAAGACTTTTGATTTCATGTGAGATGTCAGTGTTCAGTACCACATTTACAAATACTTTGCACAGTACTGTTACAGTAATTAGATTACATTTAACGAGAGAAACACATTCATTAAAAAAATATTGGTAACAAAAGCTTGCGAATTGTTGGTGTTACAAACTAGAATAAAACAGCTTAAAGGTGGACGTGCCCACATGATTCTGCTTTATAAAAACTTAAAGGCATTATTGGCAGTGATGTACTGTTATCTCCAATGTACATTTCAGGCAGAGAATATAAATAATTAGATCTTTATCTATATCCAAACACATTTTAATAAAAGAAGGTACTTATGATTCATTTATACTACATGCAGAAACATAATAAAAAAGGCAATGTCACAAAGTTACTTACTGGAAGAACTGTAATCTATTATTAGAAATAAATGAAAACGTGTGTAACTAGATAATTGTTTTAAATACCCAACACTGGTCACCATACAGACTTTCCTCTATGGATATTTCACGAATGCCTTTTCACTCTGATACTGGCCAACACATATGCCGATTCTGTAATTGCGTTATGTACTTTTTGTTTTTAAAACAAGGAAAATGACAATGGTGTAGGTCTGCAGCTGAGCTCGCATAAAAAATAAATATGATATACAGTATATTACAATATTTGCAAAAACGAAAATACTTGGATCTATAAGACCCATACAATTGTGGCAAAAAATATTCTTTAAAGCTGCAGTTTCCACCCTTAAGAAGTGTAAACTACCCTACTGACCACACACAGCCCGCCAAGGGCCAGAGTTCCCTCCAAACAGGAGACTGAGTAGCTATGTTATATTTGGCATTGCTCTCCTCTCGTTCTCATGCTACAAATATTAGCACAAGATTTCAGGCCATTTGTGGAGTACCTCTTCGAGCCTCTCTCGGGTAAACTGACCTTTACTGAATTAAGTTTGAAGGAGAAACCTAAAACTAGCCTGATTTTCCAAAAACATTTTAGTCTACATTTGTAAAAAGAAATTATTTCATGTAGCATAAATGTATCATTTACTTTGGATGCGAATAGTTTTGATCAAAATGTGACAATACAGGCACAGAGCATTATAAAACCAAGATATCCCAGGAGTGGAAAAACATACAGTGCATAATATTTGGTGAAGCTGAACCAAAAGTTCATTCTACATGTGGTTTGTGAACAGTCTCATGGTGCAGATCAGTCCTTATGTCTCTTGTAGAGCCACGGGGAACCCTTGTCCTCCATCAAAATTCAAGTATAATCCAGAAGACATTGACATGTTTTTTAGTCTTTGTTTGCATGGCTTTCTGAGCATGCAAAAACAATTATTCTATGTGCCCAGGACTTGTAATAATATCTTCCGTTATTTATCCCATGTGGCGTTTCCATCTGGGTTGAAACATTCAATTATATTCTCATAATAAGGGGATGAATTTCCATTGTCTTGTTCCATGCTCATTTTCTCTCTACACCAGGGTAAAGTTTGAAGACTTTGTAAATCCACTCTGAATAGAAAGCAACATTGACAAATAGTGCTGGTTGTGAAGAAGCACATTTGGTCCTTTGAATGCTCACACCAATGATGACTTTGCGTTCATGCTCTTGACAGACCAGTGGTCCTCCATAGTCTCTCTGTGAAGGTAAAGATGTGGTGTCAAATAAAACAAAGTAATTATTGTGACAATCCCATGAAAATAAACTCACATCACACACCCCCTCTCCTTTTCTGCCTCCCGCACAAATTCTGCTGTCCCCAGCATCCCCTTTTATTTGTGAGCACATCTTGGCATCCAATGGCATGGTGACGGAGTTCAGTGTGTCATCAGAGCCTGTGCCTGCAACACAAGATGAGTATGTCAGGAGAGAATTCAGTATCACATTTGGTGACATGAGTATTAGCAGTACCTTTGGTTTCCCCCCAGCCATACATGGTACAATTTGTGCCTTCAGGGATGTGACATTCTTTCACAGGAAGATGAATTGTGGACGCACCCTCAGACAAAGGAGCAGGACTAGGAAACAGTTGAAAAGGTAATCTATAAAGATTATTTATTACATACACAAGTGCACAAAAGCAAAGATGCAATCCGGTACATAAATATTGTATTCTTTATCACCACCATGGATTTTGAATGAAAAGAGAAATATGTGCTTTAACGACTTCGATTGTGCTTTGACCATTTTTTTAAAGGTTATTTCGACCCCAATCAGTGTAATTCCTACGGTGTAGGAACTAAATCTGTTTCTATGAGTGGCCAGTAATAAAAGGACACTGGAATTACTGTTCAAACTGATTTCAAATATTTTTTTGGTAGTGTAGTGTTGATAAGAAAACAATTGAATCACCATCCCATTATCTATCCATACATGCAATAACTAAAAGCTGAAAAATATATATCTAAAAGAAAACTTGGAAAGTGGCTTACTTTGATAATTTTAACATGACAAGGTTGGACTTCTCTGGGCCACAGATGAGCTGGGAGATACGGAGTCTGGGATGGTTAAAGGACTCATTGAGCTTCCTCAGCCCAACCTGCACACTGTAGTCTTTCAGATCTGGAACACTGCTCCCGAAAACAGAAGACACACCGGACACCAGCCATAAATCATTATGTAGACTGTTTAACGCAGGGAACAATTTGTCACCAAGTTGTTGCGTTATCTGAGACAGCTACAGAGACATACGAGCATACTCCTACAGAAGGCCATGCGGTACACAAGAGGGCTGGCATTCCTCACAGATGGACGTATCAGTAAAAGCTTTTAGAGAGTAAAGATTTACCAAGAGGTGAAACACTGCTGATCGGTTAGAATCCAGTCCTCCCTGATCAAAGAGCCTCCACATAGATGAACGTTCCTTGAATAAAATCAGACTTGTCAAATACATTCAACACTAAAAATCCAATAATTGTATGTCTGTATAAATGTCTTACTCTCTCTGGATGCTAACAACCCAACTGCCATCAGATCCTCGGACTTTATGACCCCCAACTATCCGTGTGTTTATGTGCACGAAGCATGAGACCTTTGCTCTTGCTCCATCTGAAACACATTGTGGACATGGTGCTTATTTAAACGTAGATTCTGTTGTTTGAATATTCGAAATCATATCAATTCATGTCTTACAGCTGACTTGAGGGACGGCCGTCGTAGATTCACCTAAAATCAAAACAGAGAACAGAACATGTCTTTTAGACGAAAGGCACAAAGTTCATTAAGAGAAACTCTGTTGTAATTAATGTGATAGTCTGGAACTGTAAATTAATTAACCATTTTGAGAATTGTATGAAATTGACCTCCTGTGCTTAAATGTTGAAATTAAATAAGTCAATATATGAGTTATAATATTTCAATCTGAAGAGACCAAGACAGAAACATTAATGCATGAAAACGTTTTATTTTTATTTTTGTATGGACCAATTTTATCTTGAGTCTGAAATAAAGATTAATAATAATAACAATATTTGTTTGGCGCATTGACCCCGGCAGTGACACTTGCAGAGGGGAGATCATTTGCTGCTGCAGATGATCTCAGATCCCCCGGGGTCAAGCACTGGTGGTGGCTAGAAGCATGGTGTGAATGGGGCGTATAGGTGGAGCAGGAGCCAGAGCAGTAACCAGGAGCTGGGGAGGCTGTGGGTGTTAAGAGCCTCAGGAAGCGCTGTTTATCAGGAAGTGGCTGCTTTTAAACTGCCCGCTTTGCAGTCAGTGGGTTGGCGAGAGGCTGGCCGGGCTGTCTGATTGGTGGAGGCTCAAGAGCCTGGCAGAGCTGTGTGATTGGCTGGCCCTGGACGGGTGAGAGCTGTGGCCGGTTTTTCAGTCTGAATTTGCGCTTCAGCTTCATTACGGGTAAGTCCCGCATTCCCTAATGTTAGCTATAGCTCAAAATGCCGTCCACTATAAACCAATCAAATGATGCCAAGGGCTGTCAATCATCGCGCTCGTGCTCGTATATAACATATATTCAAACTAATATTAGATATCCCTGAATATTCGAAGCTATAATGGGCATTGTCTTTTTTAAATGATATGTGTTCTCTTTTCTTTGTGTTTGGACAGTTGATTCTCTGATCTGTGTTGGTGAATTTAACGGTTTTGTGAAGTCCTACAGAGATAACTACAGTTGTGATTTAGGGCTATTCAAGACTAAATTGAAATGAATTGAATAGGAATCCGTAAAATGAATGAGAGCACTTACACTGCTTCAGCTTGCAGTAGTCCCAGGACAGGCGTGTGTTTGGGTTTGTGTAACACCAGGGGCCATGCTTGTCTCTGTCTGGGTTTCGGCAGTAGTTCTTCTCTAACCAGACATGGGATATTGTAGAGTGTGAATCTCCACTGAAAAACACAAGTTATTTAATTTAATTTATTTTATTTACCTGCTCACATGCTTTATTGCACAACAGTAAAAATACCTATAGACATGCATGACATGCCAATGTCAGCTTTATTTGTATGGCACATTTGGTAGAAAGCGTGTGGCTGCACTGTTGAAGAACTGTTGTTACCCAGACTCTGTAGAAGCAAATTGATCTGTGTGAAAAGTGCTCTTGGGAGTATGAAAATATGTATAGCATGAGCCAAGTAGTTTATAAAATAATTTTGGTTGTAATCCAACGTTTAAAAAAAACTAAAAAAACCTGTTATATTATGTATTTCAGTACTGTCGTAACTAAATATCCGATTTCAAAGTAACAGACAGGCGGTTAGACAATAAGGTAATGTGTGGTATTGAGCTAAAGTTCTTCAGTGGCTGCAGCTCATTTCACTTTCCAAGAAGGTGAAGATCTCAGCATTTCTCCTCCACTGACCCTTCACCTCCAGCACACAGACTCGCTGGCTGCAGCCGATGTGCAGGAGCTGATTGGCTTTGATCTGTTCCCTCCAAAAGTACTTCCTGAGGCCACAGGTCAGCTCTGGAGCATGTCCATCTGTCTGTACCATTATGGTTTTCTAAATGCCCCAAAAGTAATTAATTCTAGCAGTTTTTATTTCAACAACTAGCTTTTGTATATGACTTTTGAGAACCCACTCAATGCTCAAAAAAACTTCAATGCTGACCTTTGTGGATCCCTGGCTGTTCGCCATTATAAAAGGTTCATAATAAAAAACGTTGTACCTGTTTATATGCTGTGACCAATTTGCACATGGAATTCCTGATCGAGTGATAGATAAGGTTCCCTGGTAGGTCTCTCCGGTGTCTTCATAACATTCTGTGAAAGAAAATAATATTTATAATATGACCTTCACAGTTGAGAATGTTTTCCAAAGCACTGACTTACCAGCAGTGTTGGGTAATTTACGTTGAAAAAAAACTTCTTAAAGAAAGTTATTGAGTAACCATAAATTAAAAAAAACAACATAATACCAATCAATTAACTAGTAAGTAGTAATTACAATCTAATTACAATTTACTGGCACGAACCATGCAATACCACAATAAACACCACAATAAATTGCAATTGAAAATGTCTATTGATAACTACAATAAAGATCAGAGGGATCTCTGAGATCTATGAGTCATCATTTTTCTCTATGGGAAAAGCAAGTTATTGTCAAATAAGCACCTCTGCAAAAGGAATGGATGTGAAGAAATGTAGAATGTTGGGAATTGGAAAAGTTACAGTGGGATAGGCTGAGTGGGAGTAAGCTCCACAGAGGTCCGTGGACAGTAACGCACTGAGGAGACCCTACGTTCAGCGTTGGAGGCTCCAAGGTGTAGCTTGGCTCTGCCAGACCAATGTAGTTCCGCCATGTTCCGCCAGAGGCGTTTGGCTGAGCCACATTGGTCTGGGATCGAGCCGTAGGAGTTGTATTTCAGAAGGCAGGGCCTTGTAAAAAAATCCTTGTATGTTTCTTGAATGACGACTGCTTTCAACCCTTCACACGAACCCCATAGGTTGCCAAATGCCGGAAAGATTGTCCAGCCCAAAATCCGCGAGAATGCCCAAAAAATAAACACTCGCAATTATTATTGGGCTACAAACGTTATGTAACAACTTGCGCTATCATAATTTTGTTTATTGTCTTTCTGTTCATTTATTACCTACAAGTCTCTTAGAAAAAAGTATGCGAGAAACCATCCAACCTGGCAACCCCGCTGCATAGTGTTGTAACAGGAACATGTGCCCCAGTGCTTAAACCAAACTTCAACTTAAGACATTTGACTCTTAACACACACATATATCGACATAGAACCATCAACATCTCGCCTCAAATAGCATTAAAAGTGACATCCGTGTCTTAAT
>JAPMNZ010964474.1:0-13822 GCA_029875035.1 Pomatoschistus microps | reverse complement strand
CAGTTTAATTTAAATGTTCAGAAACGTGTAGTAGTAATAGTTATTTTCTTGTTTTATTTTTCAAAACAAACTCACGCACACACAAATCCTTGCCAAAAAAATAATAATATGAAAAATGTATTAATAATGAATAATAATAACACAATGGTATTTTCATTTTGTCCAAAAAGGCTATTTCAAAAAATCCAGAATCCACCGTTGCCCATACAGCAAATGAGGGGACTTCCACCTTGTAGCAGCCATTATCTGGCAGCCATAAGCCCTGCCAAGAGAACCCTTTGTTAAGTCCAACCCAAGATAAGACATTCACAAGGAGGACTAGGAGAGAGCACGAAACCAGGCACAACAGGAGAATGGACGGATTACCAGCGACCATCTTGAAAAAACCCAGATTTTTTATGTCCAATTTTTTATTTTTTATGTTACTGTTAAAATGGAGAGCTTGAGAAATAGCCTATAGTCAATAATCACCCTGGAATAGGTTGTACAGTGTGGTCTAAAGTAGAATACTCAGAATAGGTCTTGTAGGATATGACAATGGAAGGCATCCAGCAGGATCAGTGAAAAGGGCATTCTGCCAAAGCCTGGCACACACTGTTCATGTGTGCCCCACCCCCACCTCAAGGACTCTTTTATACTCAACACTATTCAGCCCACCTATCCAGAGAGATAGCCTTCTTGGACACCTTTTCTTAGGTTCAAAAAGTGTGCTAGAAAAATGTTGCAGGAAAAAAATGTCTTGAGAAAAAGCCTAACCTCAGTTTTGGACCAAGAACGAGCTAATCCCCAAACTCTCCCAAAAACACTTTATATTCCTTATACCGAGCCTTCGTGTAAGAAAAAAAACAAAAAACAGCCATTATTCATCTTGCCAAATATCTGATGAGAGGACTGGCATCAGAATTATCTTTGACACATGGAATCTCAGTGTGCATGCTAATATCTCTTTGTGCACAGTTGGAAAAGAACAACGACAGAAATGATATTAGATCAGCTTGTGCCAATTCTGAAATTTGGGGCATGGATTTTTAATTTTCACTGTTTACATTGTTTTAAACAGGCAATTAGCAATAGTTTGTGTATATTTAATAACAAATGAATTCAGTTTTATTAAATGTAATATTCACCACATTTAGAACTCGGCTTTTCAAAGAACACAAAAAGATCTCAAAAGCGTCACAACATTAATGTATTTATGTATTTAACTTTAGTATTACTTGTTATATCATGGTGTGGATTTTGTGTTATTTTACATGGTTTTATTTTGACTTAATTTCTCTGTGATTTTAGTTTAGTTGTACTTCCTGTCTTGTTCTCCTGGTTGATTGTCTGCCCCGCCTTAATGTGTTTCACCTCTCTGTGTCTATATGTACCTGCGCTCGTCTATGTCCATTTTCCTGGTTCTCGTGTTTCATTTGGATTTTTTAGTTTGTTTTTACCTTGTACTTTTATTATTTCTCATAAAATCATTTGTTTTTGCATATGTTTTTAGCACCAAATATAAAAGAGCATTCCCAGTTTGTGAGTTCCTGTTATTTACAATGCCAATTAAACTAATTCTGATTGTGATTATCAAGATGTAGAATTGTAAAAAAAAAAAAAATCTTTGGGAATATTTCTAGACGTATTAACGTTGTCAATTCCATTATTCAATTTAATACATTTAATTCTTGTAAAGCTTTTAGTGGTTATCTCAGAGGACTTAAAAAATCCATTGAATTCGCCAACACATATCAGAGAATCAAAAAGTTTAAACAAAAATAATAGAAAAGACATAAGTATTGGAAGACATGGGGAAGAGTTGACCAATGTCCATAAGTGTTGATAAATGTATATAATCGTTGTTGAATGCTGAGTGTCCTGGATCCTCACATGTTTGTGTTTCATGTTTTTCGTTTTCTCGCCCAAACTCTGGGTCCATCCTCCCTGTTTTTACCTACTTTCCCTGGCCGGCCAGCGCTCTCCTCTGGCCATGATAAGATGCTATCACGACCCTCTAAGCACTTGAGGGGCACTTTAGGAGATCACTGGAGCCATTACCATGGAAAGTCAAAGATAGGCTTTGTTGATGCCAGATTAATACTGACCAACATGTTATTGATTTCCACTTCTTCAGATCCATTTTTTTTAACCTGTCCCTCCCTTCCCCCCCCTTGGGCCGGACCCCAGCTGCTGATTATCTTATTTTTGGACCGAAGAAATGTTTTGTGTGTCCAGACTTGGGGAGGACATCAGCGCTGACCATCCCTCTCCTCCTCTTTTACCGCTATGTGCAACGCTGCTATCTACACATTCAAAGGGCCATCTTTAAAAGGCAGGGAGCTCGCCGTTATCTACCGATGTTATTCAATTGTTATGGGACAATCTGGGCCATTAGCTTCCCATGTTAAATAATGCATCCGCTTTTAAAATGGTCCTGCTTATCTCCTCCATGCGTGTTTTGTAACATTATTAGTATAGACGCATAATGAAAGCTACCCTGGCTGATAGCCGCTGATATACCACTAAGGTCTTTCGGTGAATCTCCAACCTCTGCATCGGTAATGTATAAACAAACACTGACCTTTTTAATGAGGCCTGGCTTTATCTCAGTTTATTAAAATGGAGCAACAAGAAGCGGAAAAAGCTAGGGTTGAGATAAAAATGTATTCAAATGGGCTTGTTGATAGGCACAGACAATCGATCACAAAGCAATCAGCGAAGAAGAGAGACGGAGAGCGGAGAGACCTGTTGGATGCTGTAAAATTCTACAGTGTGAAGACATAATGGTATATAAAGAGAGGAAGGGAGAAGAAGAAAAAGGGCCAGTGTGGGAAAAGGGCGGATGTAATAGATGAGTACAAAGAGAAAGTGTGGGATGAAGGGAAGCGGTGAGGAGGACTGCGAGCGATAACCGCACGATGGCTTCAGTCACAGATTTACACAGGCCACTGCACTCCCATTCTCCCCCAGCTCTTATCAGTGGAATTATTGAGCAGTGTGGCATGCCATTAACATTTCTGCTTAGATTTCACAAAATTCAAATTGCATAAGGTAATGAACACAGCTTTCAAATGGACTCACATCCGCATCGCCATTCTCAGCGGGCGAAATACATCTCAGTCATAATTCCCTATCTTTATTATACTTATTACACAGGATTTACTATTCTGGCAAAGCAGGAAAGTACTTGGTGTTAAAGGCATAGTTTAACCCTTTGTTGTTCAGTATAATCAAGAAATGTAGTTCAAGATGATAGTTATATTAATAACGGTTTGAGCGATTGCTTAACTTGATACTAATTTACCAATTTAAATGTACTTTTTTTATTATTAATGGTCCAGCAACACCAAGTTCTCTCAAATAAAAAATAAAATAAAATATCTAAAAGGCACACAAGTTTGTTGACTTAATGGTATACAGGAGGATGTTCCCAAATTTTAGGAAAAAACTACTAAAACGTATCACCAGAATTATTGACAATTATGAACACCAATCGTCCAGATGATCCACCCGGAAGAAGAAAATCCTCCTCTATACCTTCAAGACAGAGACGTGGTAAAGCTTCTATTACATTTATTTCCATCCCACCTTAAATTAAATAAGTATTATTTCGGATTAAATTCACTTCAATGTATTTTTCTATAGCCTTGAATTTGCAACAGCGGCCAGCTTAGAGGACTTTACAAAGTTGTTGCTTCGCCAACAACAGATCAAAGAATCAAACTGTTTGAACTCAGGAAATGCAAACACACAGGAGCCATTGGTCCATAGGCGGCCGGATGACAAAAATCATTCATAAAACCCCATCACAACAAGCTTGACGTTCACAGAAAGATTACAGCTGTTTTGCCCATTCTTTGGGTGTGGACCAGGATCTTCACGAGGGTACGCTCTAAACCTGCATCACGACATTTGTATAATCCTTGTTTAAAGCTGGGGTACCTAACTTTTTTCATAAATAATCTGTCCCAACAGATGAAGTTCAAGTAACATTTTGAGAACAGATCAGATCAAATCCAAATTTTCTTTTAACAAAATAATAAGTCACTATTTCTTATGGACTCTTTTGGCCGAGAGCTTTTTCACTTTTCAGTCTGAAAAAGGTGATATTTTAGTTGTAGTAGTATACTTCTTTGGCCAATATGTACATTCAAACGCAGGTAACATCTTTTTAAAGATTGTATACATTTTACAATAACTAAATTGTGTATACTAAGGATTTTACTGCTAAATAATGCCGGACCGAAAAGGGTTTAGTGAAGACTCATACTGCCTTATACCTTTTACAACTGTGACAAAATGCCCACAGATGACACATACTACAGATACATTGTATATACCAACAATGGTAAAATTCCACAATCAAAAGTATGTTGTACATGTTCCCTAGCTTTAACAAATATACTGTGGCGGAAACATTGCTAGAATAATGGGTTACTTTAGACAAAGTAGTTTAGACAATCGATGTGATTACATGTATTCTCTTAAGTATTCTTCTGCGGTGTTCCTAACCCTAACCCTTATTGAAAACAATCTCATACACACCACAAGCTGAAACTGATAAAGGCTGTTACTTTTCACATTATTTTCTTAAACAACTTCACTAACATGCCATAGCCCACAGGTTGAAAAACACTGATCCAATAGGCAGACTGCCACTGATGATGCAACAGATGTCACCATATGAACGTCTCTATTGCCCTCCAGCTACAGCAAGGACAAGTTTATTTCTCTTTTAATTTATATCCCAGACACATTACAATTATAATACAAAATGTAAGTGGAGGTGGAGTCTCTCTTCATGTAGCCAGTTTGAAGAAAGCGTTCTCAGCAACAGTCAATGAGAAGTCATATTAAGGAGTGGCAAGGCAAGCACCATCTTCTACCAACCATAAATCTTTCCAAAGTACAGATAATTAATCCATCAACGTTTAAGGCATTTAGATGTGCTAATAAGTCTTTTACAGAGTTGGAGGGGGATGTAGAGCGAATGGGTTTGTGCAGGCCTTGTTTCTTTCATTGCAAATAAAAAGAAATGGGAAAGTGTAATTGCATGCCAGGTTCAAACACACATAATGAAGGTGTGTGGGGGGCATTTCACCACCTATATAACCTCCTAAATTCGGTACATGCACTTCAATGCATAGTAATTGCAATGTACATCTTGACAGAAATATTGCAACATTTTGAAAATAATTGTAAAATGAACACTGAAAAGCTTTAGCTGTTTTCACACCTTGGGCCTTTGGTTCTCAATCCTGGAGGCAAACTGTGATGTAAAACAGGAGCATTAGTGGTGTGGTTCTGTTGAATAAGTGATAAGTGAGTTTGATATTATTTAAAGGGGGCTCTCTTGCATGTGAGCAAACCCTTGATAAATGAGACCCCTTGTCCATGCACTAAAACAAGCCAGCATCAAATATAATCCTGACACTAAATATCCAGGCTGAAACATCAGAAGCAATGTCAATACAATATATTTAAGACATTCCAACAGCAATCTCTAATCTTGGATAATACTATTTAATAAGATCTATTGTTTGTTGTCCCCTTCCCCTCCTGTTTTGCAGAGCATGAGTGCAGACGGTTGCGTCTCAACCCAAACTTGTTAAACTTGGTCAGTCTCCTGCCTCAGCTTTGGGGTTCTATCTGCAAACCGTAACATCATAGCCATTGCTCTTTATTTGTTTGAAAATTGCACTTTATTTGTTGCTGTAACTTTGTGTTTGACCACATTCCAGTAAATTGCACATTATCCAATAGCTGCTAAATGTCAATGATGATTGTATTTTGTTAATTGTGACTTATGACTGTATCTATGTTGGTAACTCACACTTTTTTCACTGTATTTTATATGTATGTTTAATGATTATATTGCCATTGTGACTACAGATAATCCATAATAAACAAAACTCTAAACACGTTGTACGTATTTGACCCTGATTGCTTCTGTGATATAATAAAACCAGCATAGATACCAACCTGTTTACTTGACATAGCTTCAACATTATCACCATTCCAACACAGCGAATTGTAAACAATGGAAATGGTTTCGACAAACTTCATTGCTCAGAGGAATCCAGTTCCACTTAACTTAATGTCACCACTCTCACCCCCATTCTTATTCATCCAAAACACCAAATAACAACCCAAAGCCCAAACACTGTGCTCTCTGTAGATTCTTGGCACAGGCTCTATCTGGCTGGCCTTTGCCTGCAGCCAGTATCAGTGTGATGTGCCAACGCGACAACTGCACGCCACGCAGATCTTGCTTTCGCTTCTCCTCTGTGGCTAGTTAGCAGTCTGCAGTCTGACGGCCTCTCTGTACTCTGCTGGGCTTCTCCAATCAGAGGCCTTAGCTTGTGCAGCCCCTAATCCAGCCATGGGCTTTACCGCACCAGCTCAGTGTAATCACACAGCTAATTCACAGGCGCACTGGCGGAAGGCAATCCGTGACGGACGTTTTTTGTGCAACTAAGAATGAGCTCCCTGGTGACCATGGAGGTGGACTGGGAGACTGTCAATGTAGCGGCTGTGAAAAGATGGTTCCAATATGGCGAGATGCAAGGGGAATAGATGAATAGTACAAACGGGACTCTGATAGAAGTAGGAAATAAGGAAAATGTTTGGAGAGTGTCAAAAAGGAGGGCATGAATCTGCAGCAAGTCTTCTGTCAGTGAGTGCTGAAAGAGCCATTGTGAGTTGGAATAGTCTATATTACTCAATAAAAGCTTTGATGAAAGGGGGAGCTCCGTATTAATTTGGATAAGAAACCTTTGCTTCCGTGCCCCCTTTCTCTCTCGGCTCCCATCCACGACACCTCTGTGGTTTAAAGCAGTGTTCGGTTTCAGTTCAGCAAGCCAAGTCATTACATTTCAACACATTGCACCTTTCTGAAGGGAATTAAGTAGTGCTGTAATTTCTCCATTCCTCCACACGAGAGGAGAATGTATCACTCTGGGCCCATCAGTGTTGGACAAGCTACTCTAAAACTCAAAAACATGATATACATTACAATACAGCAGTAGAAATGTATATATTTGAATTATAATATTATCACAAAAATGTACTATGTTTTTATCATACAGGGGAAGACGGGGGGACAGGAGGGGGGAATAGAAATAAAAATGAATAAATTTAAAATAAAATTATAATAAAGCAAATCATGAAGGGAGCAATGAGAATATATTCACATCACACCCATAATACACCTTTATACATTGGAGATTTAGGCATATTTTATGGGTTAATGGTTTTAATTAGTTATTTACAGTAATGACCAGGAGTTTTTTGTGTTTCTTACCTGTTTTTGGTCAATTCTTTTAACAGAAATTATGTATATTCTCTTTTTTTGAGCAAGGCAATTTTTCTGAAGTATCGATAATACTATAAAAAGAGTAACTAGTTTAATTTCAGATGAAAATACAAACCATATCATTTACATTGTGTATATCAACTGCCCACTTTATGCAGAATTTGTCAAAACCCCTTTTCATTTTCCTCCGCTTTATCCATAGCCGGGTCGCAGTGGCAGCAGTAACATCGCTATGTGAAGTACAAAAGGGTGATCAGAAGGACGTGTTTGTTCCGTTATTGCAGCAACAGTAATACATTTAATCTGGTTTATTTGCTCTGTATTTAATCTTCATAAAAAAACTACTTTCATTTCACAAAAATCTCTGTGTTTTATCATATACCTGCACAGCAACTTGTGAAGAATACTTGGTCATTACATAAACCATTTTAAAGCCGAGGACTACCCTAAGATTATGCTTCAGGGCCACTATATGTCCATCCATCCATCCATTTTCTTCCCCTTAATCCATTTCTGGGTCGGGTGGGGTGGCAGTACACATAGCACCAGCCCAATAGCTACTATATATGGTTGATTAAAATACACTTTTTAATTGTATATCATTCCATTGTATTATCATAGTTTAGGACTTTAATTCTCTGAAGTTCAACTATTATAAATACATTTGAGTCTAATAATAGGATATTTGACCCCATATTGGCTGAAACTCAACTTTCAACCCTCAAAAACTGGAACTAAAAATACTAATAAAATCTTTTGGTCACTTCCTGGCGGGGTCTATCATCAGTTTCCACATGCATGTACAGTATTTTTGGCCTCTGTGACTTATTTAGACCAATGTGATGGAAAGTAAAGGCCCCATGCTGACCACTCATAAACTGGGTCACTACAAATTCAAATATACAACAAGAATCTTGGATAAAAAGTGAAATGTTGGCCTTTGCAAAACGTGTGGAAAGATTGTAACGAGAGGATTATAACTTTTTGACAAATTTGAGAAAATTGAGAAATCTAGATTATTCTCTTCTCACAATATTATTCTCTTCTCACAATATTATCTTTTTTATTATTTTTATTAATATCTATACAGATTTTTACTTGATTGTTATTATTATTGTGGAATATAAGCAAGCTACTGTGACAATGCAATTTCCCTCGTGTATCAAGTCTGTATAAGTCTAAGTCTAAACCTGTTTTTGCTTATGAATTATATTATATACAGTTATTCATAGATAGTTTAGATTTTTTTATGTGTGGGTCCAAGTTGGTTGCAGTTAAAAAGTGTCTATATGATTTATGATTAGAAATAAAAGTGATAGACTAGCTTAATAACAGATGAATCCAGACTGTTGTTCATTACACAATCCATGATGTTTTTGTTGAGCCGTGATTGGCAGACTGCTCCTGGGACTGGGACATTTTTTCTTTGTTTCTACCTGTTTGCACAATTGACTTCACTATTGTTGGAAAGCTGTTTTCCAGATGTGGTTAGTGGAGTAATGTGCACTCATTAGTGGGATCCCTGAATGTTTCTGTGTGGTATGATGATGGCCAAATGACAGCCTGAGGTTACAAAACAAGTTTGTGAGAAATATACTAAATGATAAGACAGGCTGCTTCAGGTAGATAGCAACACAAACTGAAAATCTGTGATTATTATGCTAAAGATAGAGTTTTTTCAACTGCTTTTTTTAATGCTAGAGTTATAGATTTTATTTTATGTTATTTTAGTATAGAGTTATTATTTCGATTAAGATTAAGAGATTCCTTATTCGTCCCACTGTGGGGAAATGACAGTGTTGCATTACAGGTTGTAACAGTAGGAATGAGGAGCACACAGCACAAGATAAGTGAACAATAGCTATACTAATTGAAATTAAACAAAATCTCTAACTCTAGCATCAAATAACAGTATAAAATCTCTATTTTGATCATAATAATTAAAAAAAAGTATAACATTTTACATTTGGCAAAATAAGAGGCATGTATAAAGTACTGTGCTTTCTAGTGCAAGCAATATGTTAGCATCCGTACATCAGCAGCTCCTCATTCCTGCAAAAGTTTCCCCACTATGGGGCGAATAAAGCATTACTCAATCACAATCTTAATCTTAATGTGTGGCGGATTTAATCAGAAATATAATGTTTCAGGAGCGACAGTAGCTCAGTTGGTAAAGCATTGGCCTTTGGGCCTAAAGGTCGTGGGTTCGAGCCCACCATAAGACCTACTTCACGACTCCCACTGATGACTGCTGTCGTTGTGTCCTTGGGCAAGACACTTAGTCCCACTTTGCCTAAAGCCCCCACTGAAAGATCTCAGCTCCTGTGGACTCACCACCTGCAGGAGGATCAGTGAGGGGCTGGTGCTCTGTGTACTGGGTGCAACTCTGACTGTCACCCAAAAACTAAAAAAGAATGGTCACCCAAGCAAAGCAAGGGCCTCCTTTGATCAGAGAATGCTGGAAATACTGGGTGCTACAGTGATTACTTATTTATTTATCCAGCGCTTTTCACAGACCAAGGTCACACAAAGCCCATTACCGTTGGAGTTACCTATAATGTCCATTTTCTTCACTTACAGTAATGACGTAAACGAGACGCAAAAAACTCTGCTGCATCGAATCCCCCAATCATCATCATCCATTCTCTCACTCATGACATTCACACCTACTGTATAAGTTTTAAGTGGTAGGGGAAAACCAGAGCACCCAGAAGAAACCTACGCACACACGGGGAGAACATGCAAACTCCACACACAAAGAGGCCTGGAGGTGGAATCGAAACCCAGGGCCTTCTTGCTGCAAAGTTAGCTGTAGTTCTGAAGTGAAAAACTTTGACAAGATGCTGTTTCCACATTTCCTCTTGTGAGTTAGATTCTGTTGTTGACATGAATTTGCAAGACATATTCATTTGTATTATTACTGGTACTGTAATGATATGTGCGCCCCACACTATAATGTATATATTATGTAAATTATAAAAAAAATTCTGTTATGTAAATACAGTATGTGTGAGAATATGTTACTGTGGGCTGTAGTCTGAAATATATGTTTTGATTTTATGGTTTGATTCCATCCATCCATCCATCCATTTTCTACCCCTTAATCCATTTCTGGGTCGGGGGNCAGTCAGAGATGCCACCCCAAGTCACATAGCACCAGCCCATGATGTAAATGTATGTGTGCACTTTATTGTCTCCGTAGGGAAATTTGTCCGCTGCATTTGACCCATCCTGATGCCGCTAAGGCCTACGTCAGGAGCAGTGGTCGCCATAGTAACAGCGCCCGGGAACCCATCTCCAGATGTTGATGCCCGGGCTTGGTCAAGACTACCGGAGCTGGAGGATTTTACCTAGTGTGCATGTTTTTAGTGGTGGGGGAAACTGGAGCACCCGGAGGAAACTCACGCAGACACGGGGAGAACATGCAAACTCCGCTCAGAAAGACCCTGTTCCGACCGGGATTCAAACCCAGGACCTTCTTGCTGATGTGCATGAGAGATGTATTGTCTGTGAGATATAAGTGTGAGGTTTTGTTTATGTTATTGTATGGTTACTGTATTTTATTGTAGTTTAGGAAAATTAATCTTGTTTTCTCAGTAGAATTAAAAAAAGTATTGGGTTCTTCTATACCAGAGAAGGTCAAAACATCACAAAACCTGTTGTCTGGCATTGAAGAACGCAATAATCTTCATTTTGTCTTGTATTGTATTGTAAAATAGCATTGTCGCTATAATCTGTCTTTGAGCTCTGTCTAATGTTACTGTGAACTATTCCTATAAAACTGAACTGAAGGCTTTGGGTTCAAATCCTGAGTGGAGTTTGCATGATCTCCCCGTGTCTGCGTGGGTTTCCTCCAGGTGCTCCGGTTTCCCCTTCCACAAAAAAAACATGTACAATAGTTCAGGGGGAATGAGTGTGTGTTTGTGCGTGCAAATGTGGGACAACGAATGCAAATTAGCCCATGACTATAACCCGGAGTGATGTGTTCATTAACATGCACTATCGCAACCAAATAAACAATAAATACAAAAAAATGGAATTTTTTTTTTTAAACAATGTATTTAATGATAACTATTAAAGCTTGTCTCATTCTATAGATGCAGATTTGTATTTATGCCTGCTGTTATTGCGATTTTAAAGCATTTCTGGAGTACTTTGTGTGGTGATCTGAAGACCTTTGTAAAACACTATACCGTACACCAATTAAAGCTGAGTTAATGCAACAGTGGAAGATGGCGGCATTGTTTGTGAAGAAAGCCCATGTAAGCTTGAAATAAGGCGGAAGAAAATAGCACCACGGCTTAATTACTGCCGCATAATACCAATTATTTTGCCTTCACACTCTTATCTTAATTACTTCAAACGACCAACTTCAATTAGTACGTGAAAACTGCCTTTAAAACTGGCAGTCTAAAACCTCATCACTCCCCACGGAGGCGACGTCAGTCAACTACACGCACACACCCACCGCACAAACACGCATCTCTCAAACAGGCGCAATCTCACCAACAAATTTGCAGATAATTAATTGACATGCCAGGCATAATTTTCAGCATAAATAAATGAGCATTGTCTGAAAAAGCAAGATGAAAGAGTGCAATTAATTCTCACTAAATTATACACAGTGGGTCATGTTTGCAGCGAAATGTCAGTGATGTATCTGGTCCGTGCGCTGGAAAAGAAAGCGATAAAATGAGAAAAAGTACATTGTTACTGTGCTTAAAATTGTAGGTGTTGTAATCATTGTTTTTATTTTATATTTATAACAAAACAAACGGACACATCATTCAACAAGAACACAAAAACAACACAAAATGAAATATAAAAACACAGAAGTACATTCCCAAACAAATATGTCAAAAAATATAATAATAGTAATAAATTGAAGGTTCTGGGTTCGAATCCCAGTCGGAACAGGACCTTTCTGAGCGGAGTTTGCATGTTCACCCCGTGTCTGCTCCGGTTTCCTCCGGGTGCTCCGGTTTCCCCTACCACTAAAAACATGTATAAAAGGACTGGCATGTGCCCTCGTGACTCTGGTCTGAGAAAGGCGCTATATAAATAAAAATTACTTGCTTACTTACTTAAATAAATAAACTTAGCATACATGAAATTCAGGAAAAACATAACTCCTTCATTCTTATCTATCACTTTCTTCTCTGCAGACAAGTTGTAGTCATTGAGCAAGGGTCTTCCAAATATACAATGCCGAAGTTGAAAGAGATTTTGCTCTGGCAAAGAAATCAATCTGGAATAATGAGTGTGTGTGTGTGCCCATTCAAAAGTAAACATGAATATTGTATAAATGAAATCCCCTCAAAATAGATGAAAATGAATCGTCTATATATAGCTATTAACCATCTCCTCTTTGGACAGTGGTTGACTACAGGAAGATCACACACTCGTTCAATTAAATTCAATTATCTTTATTTACAAAACTTCATAGTCATACAAGTAATAAAACTTGCATGTAAAAACTTGTGAAAATAAACTTTTGTCGTCCTACAAGTCATTAATCATTATTCTATTTGTAAGGTCTGTAGGTGTTCTGTAGGGAACTCCCAGGAAGCTTATAGGCAAGGCCCCAAAAAACAATACATGTAAAACAAATGTGACAATTTACCCCATATCCATCCACATTCACCTAAGACTGAATGTGTGATTGTCATTGTTGTCATTAAGATGCTGGTGAGAACGTGTCCATAGAAAAATAGGGACTCGGACACACTGGAGAGGTGCTGTTGTGGGCTGAGGAGGCGGGTGGAGTGTTCGATCACTGCTGTTGTCCCTGACCCATGTCTAAGTGGCGCTGCGATGTTTACTGTGAGGAAGGAAGCTGTCAACTGTGTTTACTTCAATCCCATCTGAACCACTTCTGCTCCATCCCCGCCTCCCCCCATTCCCAACTCTGCACAGGTAAGGAAACACAACTGTACAGAGTATAATTGTGAACGTCAAAATCCAAAGTAGTAATTCTTCAGTGTGTGAGTCTGACTCCAGCAGGTCTGCATGGTCTGAGTGTGAGGCAAACAGAGAGGCAGACCTACCATGCTGATTGACAGGTCTTTTTACTTGAAGTATTGAGTTTCTCCCTGGTGTAAAGTCTATGTGGCTCCCTTCTAAAGGGTGACTGCATTCCTGACCAGGTCGTGAACTGACCACCTTTATCTCAAAACCCCCCAACCAGTTTAGACACTCCTATACGTATGCTGCTTCATTTTTTTTTGTTTTATTTTTCCCCTAAACATTAGGAATTGAATGAAGTAATCACATTAATACACATTTGACAACTAAACATGCAAAATAGTTCATGGAAGGTTTGATTTCTTTCCGGGTGACATTAGCTTCTGCTGTCCGGTTATGTATACAGTACAGTTATAATAGACTGTAATATTTTCAAGATTCAAGAATTGATTTGCTGTTTGCAGTAAAACCATATTGGAAAAACCGTACGAGACTACCCTAGCGTGCACCAGACAGAGAAGATAGTTGACATCAGAGCTCCTGCCAAAAGAGAAATACAGT
>JAPMNZ010964471.1:0-17624 GCA_029875035.1 Pomatoschistus microps | reverse complement strand
ATAATATGTCTTCCTCCCAATATGCTTGTTGTCTGAGTCATGCTGAGCTTTCACAGTGGATATTACAGGATCTTAGCAGTGAACGGTCAGCGGTCAGTCACTGTCTTCTCTTTGATATTTCACATCAGTTCGTATTACAGCCAGAATAAAAATAATATAATACATAGGTTTTATATAGCGCTATTTTGGACACTCAAAGATGCTTTACATGTCATAATTATTTCGCTCCATACACTGTAGGGATAAACTAACATGGTTGCCACAGTTGCCCTGGGGCACACTGAAAGAAACGCGGCAACCAGTATGTGCCATTAGCCCCTCCCACCACCAACAACCATTCACACACACACACACACCAGATTCATTAAAATAGAATAGTGAAGAAATCCCAACGCACACACAAATTCAAACCACTGAAACAAATTGCAATTATCTCATTTTGAATACAGTCAAAGTCAACAGTATGTTCCGAAAAAGATCACTCCAGACATTGCTACAAGGCTGATCGGGAAAAAAAAAAAAAAATCGATTCATCACTACAATACTTTTAATTGCTCAAGTTTACAAACAATAACACTATTTTTGTCCTGGGATTCTGACAAGTTGTGAAGATGCCAAATGCCTCCATCTACAGTGCACCCAAGGGTCCCTGGAGTGTTCTTTGTTCTGTGTGAATAGCAAACTTTTCAGCCTCTTCACCTTTTGCTCTAAACAACATCCAGCAAAGATGTAATGCCTGTTTTTTTCGTGCAGATCTTTCGGTCAACAAGAGCACACTCATATATTTTCTTGCCGCCCCAGAAAGTCCAGCAAATGCAAACCTTTTTTTTCCAAATGAATCTACATAATTTCCCTCTGCCTTTTTTTCTTTTTTTTCTTTCAGACAACCCATAACTTCACAGGCACGTTGTGAATCAGCCTTAAACGGGTACGTACGGGTGTCTGCGCAGCCCGATAATCCAAACAGTTCAACTCTAACCACGTCTGAAAAATAATGCTAATAGTGGATAATTATCAGATTTTACTACGTCTGCGCTGGCTGCTCCGTTCGTGCTCTCATCACACTCTGAGACTGGTGAATAAACACAATGGCATGAATTAATAATGAGCCCACAATCCTCTTAAGGTCCCTAGATAGTGAGGGAAAAGACAAAAGTTTACTTTGGGTGTTTGAAAGCAAGTGAAGCTGAAAATTGTAAGCGACTCATTAGGGCTACGTGTAGCAGTAGCCCAGGGCCCAGCTCGATAAAGACAGCACCAACACTGCTTGTCATTCTTTGGTGTGTTGTTGTGCATTTTTTAAGGGCAATAAAACTGAAGAATACCCATAAGAGAAAATACATTGGCATGAAATTGCTAAGAGCTTGACTCACACGCACTTATTCCGCACTTATTCCAAACTTATTCCAAACGGAGGATTGAACTGAAAAAGAAACCTGCATTTGCGAAGCCAGACATCCGCATTTTTTACCAATCCACGTCAATACTCCCTGATCACCGGCCTGCTTATGTTACAGTTTCTACAATTACTTCATCGAAACAGCTTAATGCATTCCCGCGTCTCATCGAGCTAAAAAATATAAATAAACTGAACATAACCAAACCAGAATCCTTTAACCCCAGCACCATCTGATACTTTCCCAACAGTGGCTCGCAGCTATATATGATCAATACCCTGCTGCGACCGTGCTATTGCTAAGGAAAAAGCATATCTCTCGCTCCTTTATTTTTTGAAGGATCTCACAGCGTGTCACGAAAATGCCGAGAGAGGTTGCAGCTCCCGTAAATGGGTGTATTAGCGGTGCTTCGTAAGCTGAATGTCTGCTTACACGTGTACTGTATACGTCGGGGGGCACGGTCGCCGATGGAAAGCTTTGATGACAGAATGATTTCATCTCCGGTGCAGCGCGCAAAATGGCCTGCAATTCACACGGCCGGCGATAAGACTGCCGTTTTTTTTGTTTTTTTTTTCTCAGTGTGACAGAAATGCTTTAGGGAAACTGCTGCAGGCACCGGGGAACAGGGGCCCATAGATTATGTCCTCCATACTCGACATGCACAGAGTCGGCCAACGCACGTCTTTGCAGAATAAGAGAGGAATAAGCAAGGTATATTCTCGATGTTTAGCTAAAATGGTACCTTTGTAAGTGAGGACTATGAGAGGTGACCGCTAATGAGAGGAATCACAGCCAGGATGTTTAATTACTCTTATCTCCTGCCAGGGAAACAGCGTGTCAAGATCTCTGCACTCCGCCCTTAAAAAAACAACTAATTAATTTCACTGGATGGGGTATGTTGCTCAAAGCATCATGTCACTGGTTTACTTTAAATAGTGTGAATTAAACGTTCTTATATTTCAGACAGGTAAAGGGTAAAAAGTTGCATTAAAAGGAAAAAAAAGTTGGTGTTTATTTTTTTCTAGATTTTTTCCCGAGACCTCATTTAGGGTTAGGGTTAGGAGGCATACGTACAAAAATGTTACATATAATTCAAGTTAATTCACGTATTAATAAAGTAAGTGCCTTGGAAGAGGAAACTTTAAGGAAGCTTCATTAGTCCCAAAACAGATCCTGTCACTTTCCACGTCAAGTTTTGGATTTGTGAAAAGACGACTTGACTTTGACTTGAAAATTCATCATTTTGAGTCTTGCAGCTTTCAGAAATGTGACAGATCATGATTCATGCTCAGAAAGAATACAAATGTAGTCCTTTTGTTGTGTGCTACATATATTCAACATTTAGTGAATGAACATAAAATCAGGAACTTATGACGGCACGGTGGAGATAGCACTCTCGCCTCTCTGCAAGAATCGAATCCTGGTCGGAAAAGGGCCATTCTGAGTGGAGTTTGCATGTTCTTGTTCTCTCTGAGTGAAGTGAGAGGACAAATTCCCAAAAAATAACAATTGTAAACCGCTTTGTGACTCTGCTCTGTGAAAGGCGGTAAAAAATAAAGATTACTTAATTACTTATATATGTTCAGACAGTGCCATTTTGAACCACTAAACATAATTTTTAGTAATTCTTTAAATCAGTGAATTCCTCATAGTTA
Source organism: Pomatoschistus microps (assembly GCA_029875035.1). Classification (NCBI taxonomy): domain Eukaryota; kingdom Metazoa; phylum Chordata; class Actinopteri; order Gobiiformes; family Gobiidae; genus Pomatoschistus; species Pomatoschistus microps. Next base: position 14,572 of record JAPMNZ010964471.1, on the reverse strand, counting down.
CAATCTTCACAACTGCACAATTTCGATTAGAATGTCATGTTTGATAAAATGTATAACTGTTTCTATCCACTTCTATCTAGATGGAGGTGTTGCATGTTTATTTATATGTGTTTAATCCACATGATTGAACACATATAATGAGTTAAACAACTTTCAATCCTAATCAAAATCGATCCATACATACAAAACATGGACAAAAACTGCTTCAATGATATGTCGAAATAAAATGCAAACACTAGAAGACTACTTATTCTTACTAACCCTACAGCTGCCATTGCAATTTTTTAAAACGCAAAATATCTTAAACATATTTTCCTGTGGGATCAACAAAGTCATTCTCAAATCACAATCCACGTGTCACATAAAGGGATCCAAAGATTTAGAGCGAAGACAAAGGGCCCAGTTCAGATCCCCATGAATGCCTCACGCAGCACTGCATCAATAAAGCAAATGTCTGGGAGTTTCTCGGCGTAAGCAAGTCTGCAGAAGTAGAATAAACAGAGCATTCTAATCGGCAGGAGGATTCTGCTGGAGAGAGGCAGGACTTGTGTGGCATGGGTGATTCTCAGCGGACCACAGCTCATCCCAGAGTGCAGTGGGGCCTCGAGTCCTGGAGCCGCAGTCCAATGCAGTCACTGGCAGGGAGCGAGTATGTGCTGGAGATAACAGGCTAAAACTGTCCACCAGGGCCTCTAAAACCCTACAAATTAGCCCGCAAATGAGCCAGAGAATATCTCGACTAATCCACGATCTGAGCCCACACTCTGCCAAAAAAGTCAACAAATAAAACAACTTCAGAAGAAAAATGTGAGGGCGGAAATATCCACGGCTGAGCTGAGAAGCCACCAGTGACTGCTTTGAAGCATCTTTGCGTCTGATATTTTTGCTTCTACAATGTGAATGAGGACTTCTGAACAAGTTTGTTTTCGTGTTTACGCTTATTGCACTAAAATTACTCTTCCAGATGTAAAGCTCCACTGTTTATGCAAAACAAGTGATCAGAGACACACATCAGTCACAACTGTTGACTATTGTGTCTCATTGTCCCTTTAGACTTTGCCATTTTAACTGTTGGGCTCTTTCAAACTGATGCGTCAAAGGACCTGCCATTTTGACTGGATTTTTTTGATATGTTGATATGTTGTTTTAATATGTATTAGGACTCCAGGGATTTTGGAAAATAAATATCTATTTGTGATGATTCTGATTAAAAGATTTTTGATTTTTGGAATTTAAAATCTTTTTTTTTATCTTCTTTGTATAGCACAGTTTGTATAAAAGGGAACTCAAAGTGCTCAATGAAACAAGAAAAGAAACATTAAAATCACACAAGGCACTACAATTATTATTACCCTAACCCTAACCCTAATACGAATAATAATAGAGGAAAAGCTTGAACTAAACAGCGGTTGGTCTTAATTTGAGAATAGAAATGGAAGTTAAAACAAGCAAAAGAAACTGACAAAACCCTGACAAAAATGCAACTGCTTTAAGTATGGATAAAGATTAGCAAAGTTGCGTCAAATGATATAAAAATAGATATTTTTCCTTAATCTAATTATTTTCTTCCCTTTGTATGTGATGGTTTTTTTGTTTTTTGTATTTTTGCAAAGGGACTTAAGTAATTATATTATTTTTGCTGATTGTGTTTACTAATATTTCAGACCTAATACTTATGAACAATATACAAATGATATTCTATCACTGACAAAACCTAATAAAAAATGAAAAATATTCACTTGACTTGGTAATAGAAATCTCATCTTTTCCCCAGATGTATAGTTTATTTTCCCTTCAGTGAAAGTGAGTGGATCTGACCACAGCCCCTGAAGGTCACGGTGGGAAACCCCATCTCCCTGGTGCCACCGCAGATCTGTAAAACATGCCCTAATGAACCAAACGCGTCCCCTAATTGGACACTGTTATTGACTTTGCCTCACGGTCCTCTGGTGTGGCTGACGTCCGACAGCTCCAAACCCACAGCAGTTTACATGTGGTCCAGCTCTAACAATGACTTTTTCTGCTTATGCAAATTCACGATTAATTAAACACTTAATGACAAAGCTTCCGTCAACGCAGTTTGGACGTGGCGCTGGGTAAGAACAGGTTTTGTTTTGCACTGACAAGGTTTCCGATCAGTCGCATTGCTTACATGTGCTTACGATTGAGTTCAAGATAAGATAATATAAAGTTTATTGATCTCAAAATGGAGAAATTGACTTTAACACAATTCACAATTCATTAGACAGTGCATCTCTGAACACGTCTTTGCTTTTAACTTGTACGTTTGGACTTTTTACTGAACTGTATTTGAATATGTATGATGGTAACGTGCACTTTTTATTGAACTGTATTTTATTATGTACAGTATGCTAAATGATTGTATTGTCAATGACTACAGATGGAAAGTAGCATAGCGCTAAATCTGGTGCAGCCATCTTTGTAATGTAACTGAACATTGTCGTTAATAAATGAAACTCTTAACTGTAAACTATTGCTTATTTACAGTAAATAATCATCTTTTATTCAGACTATATTGATTAAATCCCAGCTAAAAAAAAAAATCTGGTAAATGTAAATAATACATGCTGTACAAAAGAAAGTAATCATACATTATTTCAGTCAATAATGGAAATGCCAACATACATAACAACATACATATTTTTGCCCATGTCATTCGTATCATGTGTAGCTAAAAACCTGATTACTGCCCTGGATTTTGATCAGAAAACACTAGCGCTTCAAAATTCCCAAAAAGCACCATCATGTATTTGTTTGTTCTCGCTTCAAATCCTCATCTGACAATAAATTTACATGTTTGTTTTTGTGGTGGTGGAACGGGATAATAGCATGTGCAGCACATTATTAACCGCTCTCTCTGCTGCCGGCCCAGCACAGGACTTTACTAATTAGCCCAAAAATTCTTGACTCAGTATTTTGTGTTTGTGTGTGTATAATTGATTATTCACGCAGAATGCCAGAATGCTTCAACACGACGGACAAGCCCTGCTCCACTGCTGATCTGTCATTGTTGCAAATTCAGAGTTTAGTGCATAAAAACTGAGTGAACTGTCATCCACATGACTCACGGGAGAGGCACCGGGAACAAGATGCAAGCCACTGTTATAACGTCAGGGCCTGAGGATGGTGTTTGAGAGCTCATAGGAAATATTATTATGATTTAGCTTTGTTATGTAGAGTTAGACGTGACACCATGATTACGATATCAATTTACAAGTCAATATCTGCAAAAAATGATCAAATATGAGATCATAATAATTGCTTGAATCATTTTTTAATCTTAATTTGAGTACATTCTGACTGTCTAAAAACACAATTTGCCAATGGGACACAGCCATTTAGTCTGTGTTGCTGTATTTTTTCATTCCAAGGGAGTCATTTCTTGTATCTTTTTGATAATTTTGCTTGTCTTCTTGGCAAATCTTGTTATAATGCAGTCAAAAGGTGTTCAAATTAACATACATTTTGCCAAATTTGAGACATTTTTTACATATTTTTCACCACTTGTCACTATAATGGCTGTGCAGATCTATAAGTATGCATTTTCTTTTCATTAATGGAAATATAATTGCTAATTTCTGTGTAACGTGAAATTATATGTGTGTAGTACAGTTCAAACACAAGGCTACTTCATAAAACAATAAAGGAAATGTTAAGGCCTTTAGTGTTAAAGACATATAAATAGGGCAGAGCGTAGTGGTTCATCAGTCAATAAACATTTTAGTAGTCAACAAATGATTTGAAGTGGAAGGATTTTGATGGGAAAACTGAAATTTGGAAAGTATGTAGCAAACCAGAATATTTATTTTTTGCTTTAATAAAAACCGGTATTTGGATTTTGCTTTATCCAACTCTTGGTTAAAGAGATTGTTTTTTTACTTTATGAAATTCTTAAGTTTGATCAAGTGAGCTCTTTACAAAAACAAACAAACAAACAAAATATTTCAGTGATTGTATAACAAAAAAGTTATTTTTATATAAATAATCTCAGAGCTTTGGCCACTAAAGATGACTAATAGTTCAGTAAAGACTGTCTTTATTTTACAAATTAAAATTGGTGCACTGGGATTCTCTTGTTTTTTGTAATGGCACCAATGTGTAATCGTAACTGACATAATGTAGAGTCCCTCATGATAAAGGGTCAAGCGAGTATATTCGTATAGCACATTACGAGGTTGGTTTCTCCGCCGTGCATAACGCTGGTATAACAGTATTTTTGCATAAAACAAAACAATCTAGTGATAAGCCCACAGCAAGATAAACATCGTTTGTATTATGTGTATATATCTGTGTGTTGTAATAATGCATGCAGGGTAAAATGCGGCTGAGTCCAAGAAAGGTTCCCTATAAAAAAAAGATGAAAAACTGAAAACCAGCCGTAGCGAAGCAAAAGACAGTAAAACAATGCAGCAGTTTTATTTATTTTTCTTCACATGACGGGACAGACGAAATTAGTTTAATTCCAAGTGTAGAAATTAGATATGCTATGTATCGTATCTCATTAATCAATAAGACCTCTCCCATAGGAATTGAGTAAGCAAAAGCCTAATGACTGCACAAAGAACCGCCCACTGGAACTAATTGCATTTTGTTTGTAGAAAAATAGCTCTGTCAGTCACTGGGGTAAATCTCCAACTATACGGGAAGTGTGAGGCCAGGCCCTTAGCCACATTATTTCCCTCCACAGGTTATGGGCCCCATGAATAATAACAGTCCCTCAGCAGGCGTGGTGCTATCTCCAAGCCAGTTCTCATGGTTACTGCAACATATAACTCTGGCTTTTGCCGCAGGAGTGAGCCGGGATTAAGGCACACATCTGGATAAGCAGTAATAAGGTAACACCCAGAAGTGATGGTGCCTTCCCAAACACAGCGGCGGGGGTCGGGGTCGGTATCGTCGGGATGTTTAGCCCCTGAAACATGAGGAATGACTCAGCAGCTGTCCAGACTGGAAATGTCCTCAAGAGGATTCAGAAAAGACCGAGCAGAAATGCAGAAACAGAGAGAAAGTGAAGTCTCGTCTACATGCAAAGAGTGGATGTGCTGTGTTGAGATATGTTCGCAAAAAATGTTCACGACCGCACACGCTGCATCTGGAATTAGTACTCGAGCTGCGGACTGATACGAGACAGAATGTGGATTTGTCGCCCCAAAAATGCAATGGTTCTGCAGTAATACTACTAAGGAGTTTGAGTTTATTTTATTTAAGTTTGAGTTTATCTTATTTCATTCAAACTCAAACTAATAAGGAAGATTTTCTATTGTCACGATATCAAAATTACAAACTCATTTCCAATACAAAAAAATTAGACTTTTAATCTAAGAAAATATATACGTTTTTTTTTTTTTTACCATGAGCTGCAAATGTTAACATAAATAACTACTACTAGGGCTGCAACTAATTATTATTTTGATAAACCTTTGGTTGTTTAATAGTTCAGAATGCAAAAAAAATATTTATATCTACATTTTGACGTAGAGATTTCTGTTTGTATTATTTCTCTGTCATAAACTCCCATCTCACAACACATACATTTCTTACATGTTACATAAGTATGTTACATACATAAAAAAAATAGCTAAAAGTTCACAAACAGTTCAATTACAATCACAGCTCTAAACAATACTGCTTTTTACTATGTTTTTAAGGTTTGACACTAGCTCTGAGATCAAAATCATTCAAAAACTACTCAGATAAAATATTGTTTTTCCAGTATCAATACTTTCTGAATTGAGCTTTCACTTATAATGCACAGTTTAATATCAACTAATATCCAATTAATATCCAATTTCCGATACTTTTGACAACCCTACCCATAATAGCGGACATAAAACAATGCTGGGAAAGTGTGCCTTAAAATGTGTCATTGCGTCCCATTAATTTCAAGGACACTTTTTGTTAAACATAGACGTTCCTCCTGGTCATAACTTACCTACAAAATATATTTAGTATTTTCTGAGGGGATAATCTTTCGTGATTTATGAATTTGTTCTCCCAGTTCAACCCGTGAGCAATATCCTCCACATCAACAAGTAAACACAATATCTGGAGGTCGTTTTAACTGTCAGACACTAATTAGCTTCATAAGTTATAGACTAAGAACTAATTGTTTCCCATTTTTGTTTGATGAGTGAAGCTATAAATTAGACCATTTACCGGTCTTTATCTACCGTGATATAAATGTCTGGGTGAGCATATTAATATTAGCGCATTTTTTGTTACAGTATTTCTCCAAGGTAGGTCGACGCTTATAAATGTACGTGTTTTTTTAAGAATTTATGGTCATGAGGTACGACCCCTAATGATGAAATACCATTACCACATAGAATGATTTTCAACTCAATGCATCTCAAAAGGCAGGGGCAAAGCTATACAGAGGGCAGACTAGGAAAGCAAGTAAGGAAATTGTTTCTGAAAATCACTTTTGCCTATTTGCATGCATTAAAACAAGGGTCAAGTAAGTCATATGTGAAGAGGGGGGAGCAGTGCCCGCGGCTTGAATACATTAAAGTGCAGTAAATGGTTTGTTGATTCAGAAAGATTAAAGCACACACACAAGCAGCCCTGCACCAAGGACTTTAATTAAGTTGCCATATATAAACTGTATGTTATCAGACATTACTAAATTAAATGCTGGATGCAAGTGTACTTTCTGCTTGGGTGAATATAACAAAACGCTGCTTAGAATATCGATCGGGCCCTCACAGATGTTGAACAATGCCCACTGCAGCTCACAAACAGCAACAACTATTCAAGGAGATTCTCTTCAATTATGTACAATGCAGTCAAATGTAAGTCTCCTGGCAGCTCCGGTGTTCAAGCAGAGGGATGCCACGTTCCTGCCTGAGTCATTCGGGCAAATGGAATCCACTTCCAAGAGTCATTTCTGTCAGTTATAATAAGAAGCTAATACATAATGAGGCACGCTCTGAAATGCAAAACTATTCAAAAGGTTCTCTCCAAAGCTGTGCAGGGGCAATTAGGATCTTGCCGCAAGGCCCTTGATGAGTTCCTCTATCTCTGAAGTCTCCCGGGAAAAGTATCATAAATCTCAAAGTTAATATGCATGATTTAGGTTTGGGGTAACTTTGTTCAAAATGAAAGACAACTATATAACAAGTGAAGTATGTGCAAAAATTACTTTTTCAGAAAAACTAAGTCAGCTTTCAAAGAGACTTTGAAATGAGACGCACAGCTACTCTTCTTCTGGTACAACAGAATCAAGCAACAATAGGAAAACAACTTCCTAGAGAACGAACTNATATCTATTCATGAATAGTGTTGTTGCTTTTAACATTTAGTCTCATCAGGGCTAAAGCAGGACTGAACCAGGCCTAAAGCAGGTCTAAAAAGCAGTTATCAGACAGGACTGAACCAGGAGTTTTAAACAGGGCCAAATAGCAGGTCTAAAGGAAGACTGAACCAGGACTGAAACAGGACTGAAACATGAGACAGGACTGAACCAGGACTGAAACAGGACTGAAACATGAGTCTGGACTGAACCAGGCCTAAAGTAGGTCTATAAAGCAGTGCTAAGACAGGACTGAAGCAGGTCTGAACCAGGCCTAAAGCAGGTCTAATAAGCAGTACTGAGACAGGACTGAACCAGGACTTTAAAGCAGGTCCAAAGCAGGTCTAAAGCAAGACTGAGACTGGAGTGAAACAGATCAAAATTAGAACTGAAAAACTGAAGGAGGGCCAGAGGCTTTGAACATGCCAGGAATCAGCCTCCTGCAGCAGAAGCGAACAAACTGATTCAGCCAAATAGAGACAAACATCCCCATTTTAATATTAGACTTAATCTGCATCATATACTGTAGTTCTGCCTATGTTACTTTAACTTCAGACAACTAAAGACATCAGACATCATATTCAGAAAATGTAAAGCCTAGATGATTAAACAATGGTGGGTCTTCTTTCTTTTTTCTTTTTTTCCCCCTCAACTTTATTTTGAAGTCCTATGTGTGATTAACCGATGCACTTTATGGTCACTACAGACAATAACACTAGAAAATGCTGTATTCTCTTCTCAAAGCCATAAATGAGCACACACTGAATACACAGACAGTTTAGCCCCAAAAGAATGAGCATTATGAGACTGCTCCAACGGCGTTTGCACTTCCAGGACGAGTTCACTAATATCATGACATTCTCATCCAGAATCTAAAAATGAGGATCTTCAGCAGGAGCGCTATTATCTTCTGACATTTCACAACACTTGACATGGCTCATATTTACACTTCCCCAGAGCCACAGCGACCTTCTGCAAACACACACACACACACTGATACACATACACGCACAAACACACACAAACACACACGCAGGTTCTTCAGGCCCACGGGACTAAATTAGAAATACAAAGCCACAGAAAGAGAAATCCAATATGTACTGTAAGTATTCCCACATCTGCAACTGCCGTCACCAACAAGCTAAAGTGCAAGAACATTTCCTGTCAGGGTTCAAACACACTCAATACGGTCATAAACACACTCTGTATTCAATGAACAAACAAAACAAAGGAGCTACATCTTTGCTCCGCTTAACACTTTATTTATGTTTATGCAATAAAATAATATATGTCAAATCTAAATGTGGCCGTACACAACAGGGGCATGAATTAAATGGAATGAAATGTTATGTAAATAATCATTCCACGGTGACCCACTATCGGGATTACCTCTCTAAATCTTCTCTATATAGTTTCCCTTTTTGGATTTGGAAACTGTAAGACCTTTTGTCACGTGGGGAAATGAAATGAGCCCAAAACCCAGGACTGCTGCAAAAATAAGTGATTCACTAAAAGCAAATACAAAATCCAGAATAGTAATATGAAGAGTAACCAGAGGGGACGAAGACCATTAGCTAAGCGAGACGTTGAAATGGCAATGACAGAACGGGGAGTCAAGGATGGTTTAAGTACACAAGACTAACAAGACATGTGTGATTATGATGATCCAAAAAATTGAGGTAAATCTGTAGAAGAGACAGGGGTCAACAATTTCAAAAAGAAAACAGGAAAAGAAAAAAATCAACGATAACAACTTTCCATTAATCCATTCTTTGGAGCCCCATAAATAGGGCAAAAAGCTATATAATACATTCATTCATTCATTCATTCATTTTCAACACCTTTATTAGTCCATTTCTGGGTCGGGGGGTGGCAATGAGAGCTGCCACCCAATGCTCAATAATGCTATATCATTTCTGAGTAATAATAATCATGCATTGGTTTTATTTAACACTCTTTAGGACCCTCAAAGTATACTCTGTACACGGAAGGGATAAACTACTACTATAGCCACACCTGCCCTGGGGCATGCTGACAGAAGCGAGGCAACCAGTATTTCCCTCCACCCACCACCAGCCATTCATGCACACGCCAGATTCATACAAAGCACAACACAACAACAGTTTGCAATTACAGCCGCACTTCATTACAATTCAGACGTATGGAATCCCATAAGTGTGGCATTGATGTGTGACTGTTCCTTTGGGTATATCAACATAACTATCATTACAACAAAGTGCCAACACAGCAGCAGGTCGGGGTAACAAGCAGAATATGTGTTTCATTTGTGCCAAATCATGCTGGTAAAGTTTACACTGAGACAAATAAAGGTTGTCTTAGCTTTTCTGAATCACAGATGAAGGGGAAAAAAACTAAATTAAGAAGAGTGTCCTTGATTTGGTGGCCGTGAAATGCAGCAAGTAGCGCAGGACAAACTCACCCAAAGCCACTCAAAACATTATCTTTTTGAACAAAAATAATTCTATTGAGTTTTTGCATAATGTTAAGATCATGAAAAACCTGGAAAGGCAATAAATAACATGTTTGTATTGTATATTTTTTTATAACTAGATGAACTGGATGTTTTATATACATATTTTGGGACCTTGGAAACAAGATCTTTGAATCTCAATGGGATTGTCCTTTGCTGAACAAAGGTTAGGTTTGACACTGGACACATATGTTATGTATGTCTGTATATATATATATATATATATATAATACAATAAGGCATTATTAAACGTAACATTTGCTCAGTATGTCCCCTTTAAATCATTTCCTCACCAACAAACCAACCCTCTGGACATGCATAGCCGCTCATTTGTCTCTTACCGTTCTCCGTGTTCTCGTGCTCGGTGTCGGTCAGCGTCAGGTTGGAGTTGGCCCGGCTCGACAAGCAGGAGCTGCGGCCCGACTTGGTGTTGGAGCGGCCCCACATCCTGACAGCGTGCTCCGGGGACATGATGCCGTCTGTCTCGGTGTCGGCGTCTGAGCCCACACTGACGGAGTAATCTCGATGTGTCAACCCCAGCTCTGGTCTGTACGCCGCTACGTGTGACGGAAGAGCTTCTCCGAATCCAAGGTCTCGCAGGGAGAACTCTGCGCCTGGAACCAGCCCAGACAATGATGAGTACCGACGTGGAGCTGGGAGACTTCACCTATTCCACTGTGTGTGCTTCAGAAAGGGAGGACAGCAGCTTTTGTAGAACTAAACTCATATTCAAATTTATTCAAACACAAAGGGCTATTACCATATGTTTGGAATACCGATGATTTCAGATAATGATTCATTCAAAACTGACAAGTCTTAGAGCATTGTACATGTGTATTGATCCCCGTAGGGTAATTCATCCTCTGCATTTGACCCATCCTGAGGCCCCTGAGGCTTACGTCAGGAGCAGTGGTCGCCATAGTACAGCGCCCAGGAACCCATCTCCAGATGTTGATGTTCAGCTTGGTCAGGACTACCGGAGCTGGTGGATTTAACCTACTGTAGTGTGCATGTTTTTAGTGGTAGGGGAAACTGGAGTACCTGGAGGAAATCTACAAATATGTGAAAGCTCTGCGGGTCCAGGACCAGGACACTCAACATTCAACAACATTCATGGTCCTCTGAGATAACGATGTGATTTAGGGTTATACAAGAATACATTGAATTGAATTGAATTTAGATATTCTTTGTTATTTTATATATTTGTGCCACAGCTTAACTATAAAGCAACTAGAAGTGTAAACAAATGAAATACTACAAACTGACAAGTCAAAATGTAAAATACATTACAAACTCAAACCCATGAGCGCACAGAGATACGCTTGTTGAACCTGCAGGAGCTTTCTCAGCAGAGCAATCACTTCTGGTTTGAGCTGTGATGATCAATAATGTATTTGACTGAGCAGGTGAAGACACGCATGTTGCCCATGCAGCTTTAAATACAAGCTTAACATAAACGACCTCTGCACAGATGAAACATCAAGAGACGACTCATTAAAACAGCTGTCGTCTTTGCAGGGCTCGCCCGGCTCAAAGAAATTGCATCAAATGGAAAATGAACCCAGTAAACTTTCATTCAATTAAATACTTTATATCATACAAAAACAATCAGCAACAGCTATGTTGAATATTTGATATTAACTAGTACGGTTCCCATATGTTTATCTTTCTAAGTGCAGGACTATAATACAGTTTTTTATTTTTTGTCTTTTTCAGTAGGCCTGACTGTATGACTATTTTCGAGTCACAATTTTTTTTCAAGTTAAATGTGTTGTTGACAGACATTGTCTTAGGTTATTTTTTATTATTAAACGTAATGAAACTCTTATATTGAGAATGCATGCTCATCAACATTGATGTGCAAGAAATTAGCACGGATCAAAAAATGAGTAAACTGCATTTGTGTACGATGAATACATTTGGCTCTTACAAAAACAGACCAACATCTAATAATTATAATTGGCTCCAAGAGCTAAACAATAGCACCAATAAAATGCAGGTCCAACAGCTACAATTGGCTCTTTGTGGAAGAATAAATAGGTACTTACAATTTCCAAGACAAAAGGCAACAACCGCTCCTCGTATTAAATAAAAGCAGCCTGCAACTGCGGCGGACTGAATGCATGAACAACCTGCTCTCAGGCTTTAAGATCAGAATTACTGAGACACCCCGAAAACACTGCAGTAATCTTACACTTTACTATAGTTTTAAAGGTCCAACTGTAAACTGTAACGACAAAACTTCTGTGTCGTTATTAAGTGCCACAATCCTCACATTCAAATGAAATGGAGAGTGTTTATGGTTTTAACTCCTTTGTCTTTGCATTTCATTTCATGAGTTACACAAGTTTTACACAAGTTTTTTTTTTTATGAAAATGTTTGTTTTTATTGCATTTCCTGTGTTTTAATCAACAAGTTTGTGAAGTCCTCGGAGACAACTGCTCTTGTGATTTAGGGGGCGATAAAAAATACATTGAATTGAATTGTCTTGTTTATGTAAATACTTTAAGTTCTGATTCTTGCTCAAATTAGTATCAAGTTTCAATTCTATCAACAGGGCTCAATAATTTTCAATACTTTTTTTATACAATCCTACCATAACAAGAAGACGCAAAGTAAAGTGGAGAAGTGAACGGGAGCTCACCTGGCCGCCCAAACTCGTCCACTTCATGGTGCACCACGTCCTTGACCCGCGTCCCGTAGGCCATGCGGGAGTCGTGGTCGAAGGCCTTGAGGGTCTCGCTGGAGCTGTAGGACTTAGCGTTGGGCTTGCCGTCCTCGCTGTCGGCGGAGGAGCTGGTATAGCGGCGCTCGTTGTCGTGCCGCGCCGTCAGCGAGCGGTAAGGGCGGCGTTCCTTCACTTCCATGGCTGCCTCCGGTCTCAATCAGCATCAACTGTAGCTTTGAACAGCCTCCTCAATTTGCTGGACTCTGGAAGGAGAAAAAAAAAAACAAATTAGACTTGGACTGTACTTAGACAAAATATTCTTTATTCNGAACAGCCTCCTCAATTTGCTGGACTCTGGAAGGAGAAAAAAAAAAACAAATTAGACTTGGGCTGTACTTAGACAAAATATTCTTTATTCCACAGAACGTAAGATTCAAGCAGGATTCAGTTTTTAGTTTTTTTTTATTCGTAAGATCAACATTTTGGGAACAAATTAGACCACTGCAAGATTTCCTTGAGCTATTTTTAACACGTTGTACCTTTTTGCAAGAGTAAGAGCCATGGGAGTCACTATTTGACACTTTGGGCAGAGATATGATAGGCATTGACGGCTGGTGGTGGTCCTCTCTTTTTAACTTTTCTATTAGGGCTGCACAATATATTGAAAAAATATTGTTATTGCGATATTGGTGTGTGCAATATCCATATCGAAAATAATAATAATAATACAAAAAATTCAAAAACAAAACAGACGGACACATCAACATTCAACAAGAACAACAGACAAACAAACAAATATAAATATTATGCATTTGAAGGTCATTAATGTTGTGCTTATTTTTTGTTATTTATTTATTTCGTTTCAATGCAGATTGCAATTTTAGGTGAAAGACAAAAATATTGCAATAATATTGTTATCGCAATACTAAATACTCATATCGAATATCGCACTAATTTCCAATATCGTGCAGCCCTATTTTCTATCTGTAAAAGCGTTCAAGATAAAACAGAGATATAATATAAATATAGTTAATATGAAAATACATGTGAAAACTAATGATTGAGATGTTTTTGAGAGCGAGCATCTAAATACATGATTTTAGTTCAATAGTGCGTTAAAAGTTGTTATTATCGTATGGCTCAATAATTTTGACAAACACAGATTTTGCTATAGGTTTTAGATTTAAGTTATCTTCGTGAGACACATCTAAACACATTCAAAAGTTGTCAAAACAGAGAGATTACCTGCTAAACTATCCTCAATCATTTTCAACATCTAAACAACAGGCTTAGACATTTTAATTATAACATGTATAATAGGATATTTCAGTACTTTCAATAAAACAAATACGGTCTTTGTGATTTCCTAAACAATTCAATTTGTGACTTCATGTCGCCTGAACTCTCCTTCAACCCAAAAACTCTCTCAACAGAGTATGTTATGTTTCAGTAATTACCTCAAACATGAAATATTCCTCGTTCCATCTGTTTAATTCACTTTCTCATAATGTGCCTATAATTAACTACAGCATGTGTTGCTCCTTGACATCACAACTGTATCCAAGAGCAAATCTTGTTGAGCAAACTCTGGGGTAAAGTCAATCCACTTCTGCAGGCGGCTGCACGGGTTGGACCAAAAACGGATCAGTTTACTCGCATCTGTTAAATTCATGAAGAGAAATATGGATTTTGATAACTGCTTCCTAAAGGCTATTACACTGAAAAATGTATAATCCAAGTAAGGTTGATTTACTAAAAATAACATAAATGATGGTTATTCTAATTTTATTTTTTTATTGAATGCAATTTGTGATGTAAGAATATTTTACTAGTTTATATTAATATACTTCATAATTTTATTAGAGAAAAAATCTGAGCAGTGAGTTTTTAATGCTTGTTTTAAGTATTTTTTTATCTTCTTTTTCTTCTTGTTTGGATAAAATAAGTTGATAATAATAATACAATATTTTAAGGTTTTTTAGTATTTTTTTTAATACTAGAATCAAGTCATTTGTTTTTCTTAAAATATACTTTATTGCGTCTATTGCGGCAAAATTCCTAATACCATATTAGATTTAGGCTTAGTTTTATTATTTATTT
>JAPMNZ010964467.1:0-13663 GCA_029875035.1 Pomatoschistus microps | reverse complement strand
CGGCACACCGAACTCCACTCCAGAATAGGGTGACGAGTTCTGATTTACATTGACAAAGTGATACCGATCCGATAAATAGGATTTAAACCATCCAAGGGCTGTTCTAAAGCAATAAGCAATAAGCTCCCAGCATGCATTTCTTTGTGTTACATCTAAAACTGAAAAGTGGATTCAAAAGCAGAACCGGCTTTAGCAGTGTTGTTATGAGAATATGCAATCCTCCAATTAGACCGGGCTGAAGACTCTGAGTCCACTATTGGAAAATCCGAGGAAAACTTTGCACTATTTATTGGCTGAGTGGTTAGCCCTCTCGCTTGTCAGTAAGAAAGTTCGAATCCTGGTCGGAAACTGGCTTTTATGAGTGGAGTTTGCACATTCTCGTGTCTGGGTAGGTTTTCTCCAGGTGTTCGGAGGAAATAAGAAAAAATCTTCCAGTTCTGTAAGTCTTGACCAAGCCTCCACATCTGTACTACAACGACCACTGCTCCTGATAGAGGCCCAAGAGCAGCAGGTCCAAATGCAGCCGGCCGTGTCATTTTTTCTGCCTAGGTACAGACACTTTTACAGCGTCATCGAGCCAACTATAGCTCCACCAAAATAGTCATGCTATACCTCGTTGCAAAACTCAGCAATTTGACTTACTATTGGCTTGTAATGACATTTGTTTTTGAATGTGTCACAAATGTCCGCATGTTGCTGTGATGTGAGTCTTTATGGCTGTATCATATGTAGTTTACTTCTACGTCATTGTTTTCATGAAATTTGCTTTTGTTTTTAAAATGTGAGATCTACCTTTGACTCAAACCAACCTTCAACCCTGTAACCAACCTTCTACGAGAGTTAAGGCCATAGGTCCTGGACTGGTCATGGTCCAATTTTCGAATGTGATTTTCCACTCGAGAAAAGCGAGTGCTAGTGCTAGTAGCCATAGCAACGCACCGTTTACTGCAGTTAGCGTTTCAACAAACTTTTTCAAAATACTTTTTTGTACCCCATCTTAAAGCCCAAATTTTCGTCAAAACATTTATACTATCTTTGTTGTTGGCTCCCGGACATGAAGTGGCCCTCCAACTAAAAAGTTTGGACACCCTGCCCTAGAGGCCTTTAAGAATAGGTTAAATACAGTGCACATATTTCTTTATGTGGACAGAGATAATAAGCCTCTGTCTAAATTGAGAATTAAACAAGGTGTTAGGGTTAGGGTGTGTAACTTGACTTCCTGGATGCAGTATATCTGTATTGTCACCATGGAGACAAGACCTTTTACCTGCAGAAATGTTCCATAGTGCAGCTTTACTCCTTTCTACATGTTCTGTATTTATCTTGTAAATCAGAGGACAGATCTGGCTCAATGACCATTGCGTCATAAAAGCCAAAGAAAATTAATGATTCATTGGCTAAACTTTGTTCCCCTCATGAATTCTTTCAAACCACATCATCTTTTTCTTGGCATTTCCGAAGAGATCCGATCGCTTCAAGTTTGTATTGGGTAATAATTTAACAGGATTAAATATTACTTAATCCCATCAAAGATATAATTGTTGATCGATGAAATGTCCTACCTTTTGAGATGTTGTTTTCTCTTGTCATGAACTGACTCAAAGTTGTTTCAGAACGATTTTTGAGTTAAATAAGTTCATTTATTTCTGTAATTCACCTTAAATTGCAAAGCCACATCACATGCAAAGTGACACCTCTGTTTATTATGACGTTGATGACTGTGGCTTAGAGTCAATTTTCAAAATATTGTATTGTTTATTTATATAGCACAATAAATGAATAAAACGTAATAAAAACAAATCCATAGTATAACACTTTTCTTATCACCAGCACGTCACACAACCACATTTTTACTTTTTTTGTTTCGCCATGTATTCGCCATTTGCAGTAAAACCATAGTGGAAAAACTGTGCGAGACGACCCCAGTCTGCACCAGACAGAAGCACACACCAGACTCCTGCCATGATGTCTTCTTCTGATTCAAAGACATGTTATCTTTTGCATACTTGTAAGAAAGAGCCTGGGGAGTCACTTCTTGATGCTTTGGGCTGAGAAATGATGAGAATAAGAGTTCATGTTTCACTTTTCCATCTGAAAAAGCTGATCTAAAGACGGACACCAATATTAATGCACTTGAAAAAAAATTTAAAGAACCAAACTGTTCTAGATCAAGGAACTAGTTACATGGAATTTATCACATACCGTTCTAAATTTTTATGGTTTCCAAGCAAGGCAGCAGCATTTAATACAAACTTGTCATGATTTATAGCAAAGATTGTCGTGCCTTTTCAAGTTTTGAATGTTTATTTTTACTGGAACCTGTTGCGGCAAAATATGACTTTGAATCAGAAGCACATTTTTCAACCGTACGAACTCAACTGACGTCAACTGCTCGATGTCCCACGTACATATTCGCGTCTCTAACTGTAGTATTTTCTCACGGCTTCCACTCGTGCCATCGTGTCCTCAAACAACCTGTTTCTAAACCTGTTGAATTAAATAATACCATCAATGCACCCTTTCATCAAGGCCCAATTAGAGCTGGCGCACCACATGCAGCCAACCCGCTACACCTGTTACACCAAAACTGCGGCGTTTTATTTTATAGAACAATCTAAACGAACGAACGCTTTCATAAAAAAAAACAAAATGGACAATAAAACTGGCGTTGTTAGATTTTTATGGCCGAATACCCCTCTGGCCGCTCCAGTCAAACATTTACTGACCCTAAAAATAACTGTTTTGGCCTCTGGTGTAATTACATGGCAGCGGTGGCGTGTAATGCGATGCCCCTTTTCGTGTGTGTTTGTGGAGGGAAGGGGTTGCGGAAAAGGGGGCAGATGGGGCGGGGGCATGGGCTGCTACAATATAATTATAAAATAGGAACAGCCCTCGCGTGGCTCAACGTGTTATTGTCTTCTCAACCTCAAGAATATGGCGCATGGTAAAAATAGGCCAATGCCACAGACCTGTTTTTCGGCTCCACATTACAGGGTCGGAGTGAGTGAAGTTTGCCTTGGCATCTGGTTCAAAGTCTGGTCGGGGTTTTTGGAGTTTGAAACGAGGAAAAAATTTAGAGACAAGATAAGACTGTTTAAAAATGACATGTAAGCAGATATAAAGGGCCCGATCTCAGCTGTATTTGCAATCATCCATTATTTTTCTTCACAAATTTTCATTTTTATTCCCTTTATTCATCCATGTTTGGGTCAGGGGGGTGGCAATATGAGCTGTTACAGAGGTCTCATAGCAACAGCCCCTCACTGGTCCTCCTACAGGTGGTGGATACATGGAAGGATTGCTGCTCCATCAGCCTGGGTCTTTCAGCTGGGACTTCAGGCAAAGTGAGCTAAAGTGTCTTGCCCAGGGGTGCGAGTAGGTGACACGAGTCGTGAGTGGATCAAACCCACGACCATCATGTTCAATAAAACCCAATGCTCTTCCAACTGAGCAGGCTCTATTGTGGCCATGGGAAATCAATGGATGCAAGGCTGCTAATCAACCAACAAGTTAATTTTATACGTTAATTTGGATGGGACAGTGCGTATTCATGGACAGAAGGATCCACAAATGCACCAGTTTGTAGTGAAGTAGCTAAATTGCATAGTCCCACTGTCACTTTCACAAACACACACTCATTCAACCCTCACCTAATGTACATGTTTTTAGTGGTAGGGGGAAACCGGAGTACCAGGAGGAAACCTACGCAGACACAAAGAGAACGTGCAAACCCCTCACAGAAAGGTCTCGGAGGTGGAAGATAACAGATCCTTTATTCGTCCCACAATGGGGAAATTTCAATGTTGCAGCGCACATGCAGGACGGTAGTGAGAGCACACAGGGAGCACACAAAATATACAATATAAGCAGCTGTAATGTTTCTTAGCTAGCTGTAAATAATTCAATATAAATCTTTCTATATATTTCTATCTAATCTAAAGCCAGAACCTATTCACTGTGAATCTACTGCGCTACCGTCCAACCAACCAATCCCAACCAATCACCACCAATCACTCAATCTCTCTCTCTCTCTCTCTCTCTCTCTCACAGACCAAACAAGGAATGCTAGCTGACGTGCCTTGCTTATGGACACACCAACACTTTACACTGAAGCTGCAATAGCCTTTCTGTGTCTCTCATCCAACCCCATCCTGTTTGGAGCTTCTGAAACAAGGCCAGGAGCCATGGTCACAAGTATTTGGCAGAATAGAAACTTGGGCAGAATTCACAAAGAGCAACTGGTGCTTTGCTTGTCCCGCTATTGTTACAAGCTTGAAATACGCAAGAAGATCGTTTGTTCAATTCCCGTCTGTGGAGTTTGCGTCCTGACCAAACATGTGGAGATGGGTCCACAGGCGCCTCTGAAGCATGGGCCAAATGGAGTGCACAAGTTCTGGTCAAATGTGTGCCACGTGCTCCAGGAAGCCTGATGTGGCGACCAACAAAAAAGGGATCTGGAGGCAATAGTTTTGACGATTCAGTATTGTGAACAAAGAAGCCTAAAATTTGTCATGATCAGAATCTTTTTCATTTCCATTGAATGTCACAGGAAGTCACAAACTAGGAATTTGCTTTGGTATACGGTGAAAAACAAGTCAACAAATTGCCGTGTCCCAGCGCAGTTATCGATAAGTGATTAATTGATTTTTTTTTTTTTTTTTTAATATGAGCAGAAATTAGACATTCCTATGTATTTACAATATATATACATTACTTAGTTTATGAAGAACCTTTGCACATTGTTAAGTTGCTTTCAGTATATACGTACATACACATGCAAATATACAAACATAGTTATACGATCAAGCAACAGTATTTGCCATAGTTTGTGTTGGTATACTTACACTTTCAAAATATATTTATAAATGATGTTCTACTCACAGATTATAAAGTGGCATCAGTATAAAGTGACACAAGTGACTAAAAGGGGGGGGGCGTAGCTGCAGTTTTTAGAGATCACATTTTCTTCCATAGAATACCTGTTGGGATTTGTTATTGCTGAAACATGGCTTGAACTACATCAACCAAAAAACCTACAATACAAAGCAAGGAAATGCCAAAATATCTGTCTTCTTTCAATTGAAGATGGAAGATTGGTACGGATATAATTATGAACTTATGGCTTAAATTAATTCAATACACTGCACACCACAGAAAATCCTACGGCGACCACTGCTCCTGACGTAAGCCTTTGCGGCATCAAGATGGGTCAAATGCAGAGGATTGAATGGCTCTAGTGATATCCGCCTACATATGTCATTGAACCAAAAATACACAGCGACCAGTGAAACACATTCTTTCCAAGTGGGTATCGGTCACTCTGCTCACTCTGCTTAAGCGGCAAAACTTGAGGAAACATTCTTCTGCTAAACCTTTGCCTAAAAACCGACTACATGCCACACACAAAGTGCCTCTTATCCCAGTAGCACGTATACATCCGGTGTAAAACTGTCTGCTCTATAAATCTCCTCTCTCCTGCAGGTAAAGCGCTGGTGTTGGTCCCGTTTTTTCAGCTTTCTTTATGCTGCCCTCCACTCCACACTTATGCATCTCCTTCATCTTAAAGGTATTTTATTGAAGTGGTCGCCTGTTTGCCCTCGCATTTAAGTCCAGAGGAATTCGTCCTGGGGTTTGCTGAGGTTGTTTTGATGTGTATTGAAAAAGGCCCATTCACAGCTCGGCCCCAGTCAATGGCTTCATTTGTCCATAGAGTAAACACACGCAGCGGAGGCCCTTCAAATATGGCCTTTACAAAATGCCACGGCCTCCTCTGCGCGCTCAATCTTATGTGACAATGAACAAATTCCTATTGAAAAGCACTTACTGTGTGATAGCTGGAGTGCACCTGAGTAAATGAATGAGCCACGGTTAAACAAAGAAGGCCTTGAACTGTACGCGTGACAACTGCACTTAGCGCCGGGCAAACACGCTCCATTTATCAAAAATCGCGCGCGGAAATTTGGCCAAAATAAAGACGTCTGGTTCAATGGTGATGAGATGTGAGATAAAGGAAGGTGTTGCTGCAGAAATGAATCAAGCTAAGAATGGAAAGCTGTGATTAATGCGGCGATACAGGTTCGCGCTTGTAACGTTTCAGGTCCGTTTGCCGTGTTTACTTTGAGTTTCATTCACACGTCTCAAAAGTTGCTCTCAAATGTATTGTTCAGTTATACATACGCCATATATATTTTTATATTTTCACCAACAATATTATATATAAAATATATAAGGAAAGTAAATACTCTACTCCATTCTAGTTTTTTTCCCCCTTTTTTACTTATGGTTATGGTCTGAAAAAGTCACATACCCTGACTTTTCTTGCCATAATTTTCCTGTCTGTGACACTGATTACTGATGCAAACCACCTACTGGGGTATAGCTAGTAACTTTGCAATCGCTCTGTGTTATACATTATTTTATGTGTTTAGATGGTTGGAACCGTGTGTATCAATGAGCAGCAGGAGCAGCTGTAGGAGCGGATTGTAGCTTTATAGCTAATTAGCATCTGTTGTACCATGGTCAAACTTACAAACACACACTCATTCATCCCTCACCTGTTGTACACATTATTTTGTGGTAGAAGAAACCTACGCAGACACAGAGAGAACATACAAACTCCACACAGGAAGGTCTGGTGGTGAAATCAAATCCCTGGACCTTCTTGCTGCCCCATCGTGCAGCCCATGCATGACTAATTATTTCAGTATCTGCTTCATTTAAATACATGACATTTAGTAATATCAGAATCAGAATCAGAATCATTTTTATTGCCACGTAAGTAACAGGAAGTCACAGACTTGGAAATTGCTTTGGCTCAGTGCAACAATCAGAAAGAGAGTTTGCATGTTCCCCCCGTGTCTGCGTAGGTTTCCCCTACCACTAAAAATATGTACAATAGTTCTGGTATGCGCCTCCTGTACTGGCGACCCCGCTCCCATCTCTGTGTAAAATTGTAAACCGCTTTGAGGCTCTGGTTAGAGTCAAAAGGCGGTATATAAAGATTACATTATTTACTACTACTTACTAAAGAGTAGAGAATAGAGTAAGGCATAACAGGAATAATACAAATTAGCATACACACCTATGGTATGTATGCAAGAAGCTCCTGTGGACTCACCACCTGCAGGAGGACCAGTGAGGGGCTGGTGCTAAGTGTACTGGGTGCAGCTCTGACTGTCACCCCCCCGACCCAGAAATGGATTAAGGGGAAGAAGATAGATTGATGGATGGACCTACGGTATAACATTTACAATTGAATTATTACAATTTACAATTACAATCAACAATATACAAGTGCTGAGGGTCAGCTCCCACTTGAGGTCCTGGGTGATGGTGGTGCCCAGGAAACAGAATGACTCCACAGAGGTGATGGGGGAGTCCATTAGGGAAGGTGGGGGCGGGGGGGCTGTGCACTTCCTGAAGTCCACAGTCATCTCCACTGTCTTCTGTTTGTCATTACATTTGTACATGTGACCTGTTATGTGGGAACACAAAATATGTCATTTATAATAATAGCAGATGTCATTTAAAAAGAAAAAAAAAGATGTCATACTGTCCCTTTAAATGCCACCAAAACACATAACAAAGAGTTTTCTGTTTTTACATCTGTGCGACTTAACTTTGTACAATCCAATAATGGTCCATAATTCTGCTCTTGCGCATGATCCTAAACCTACAAATTCAATGTTTGAGTCTGATTGATCATGTTGTAAACTGAATAGTAATAATAACACTTGCAGATCACATGTAACTGTTGAACAATGACAGTGTTTGTTAGTCATTCGAAAGGGTTAGGCTGAGAACATTTGAGGATTGAAATGGGGAGGATGTAAAGAAAATAAGGTTAATTGTATTTTCTGGCCCTGCTTCAAGTTAATGTCGAAACTGAAAATCGCTAATCCACCCAGGTTTAATAAACAGCCTCAAAAAAACCTGTCAGGAAAAGTCTCCAAAATAAAACTCCATGGCGACAATAGTGCATGTGTTGAATCTTGAGCAAGCAGCGACATATTCTAATCCTCCATGAGACAAAGGAGCGTTCTAAAAATACGCCGCATGCCTTTGAGAGCCCTGTCTGGTTGTGAGCAAATCAAAACATTGCAGCGTAGTGCCACAGGTTCTCACCACGCTTCTATGAGTCACGCACCAACAGAGGGTATCCCAAGATGCACTGGGGCACGATGCCTCACAGGACACTCCTGATGACAGAGTGATGGATGCCTGTCACCGAGATCGCAGGTGAGTCAGAGCCGCAGCCTTGCAGACCTGAAAAATGTTGAGAATGATCAGCTGTAGATCACAACTGGATTGAACTGGATACATTGGAACGTTTATATATACTGCAAGTAATAACATGGCCAAAAGTTATACAATATGAGGTAATAAATAGAGCATGTAAAGGAAACCAAATTTTTAGGAGTGATTATAGATGAAAAGATCAATCGGAGAGCACAAATACAATACATCTACATCCGCTTAAAACGTTGCCATAATATTTATAATTTCAAAAACAGTTATTTTGTAGATATCCAACAGAATTGTTGCAACATTTATACGAAGCTTTGATTTTTTTCTTGTGTCGTTTTAGTTTATCTGGTTGGATAATATAGAAGTAGTTAAAGGGAAGTCGGAAGGTTTTTTTGTTGTTGTTTTGTTAAATTGATAAGTAGAAAAGGGGGCGGGGTTACATAAGTATTTGTACTTCTTCCTGCTCCCTTTCGGACATGATCGTTTATTTTATTCATTCCTTAAGGGGACAAATTGTACATACATTGTACAAGTATAGTTTTTGTTTTGTTTTGTTTTGTTATTTATTTATATTATTATGTATTGTCCGAATAAAGACTCATTCACTCATTCATTCATTCATAAATGCTTAAATAACATGATTTTTATCTTAATCTGACCACATTATGACTGTCTTAAAACAAGATTTGCCAAAGCCATTTAGTCTTATGTCAAGAACGAATGCATTTTTTGTTTCATTCCAATACAAGATCATTTTGCTGGTCCCATTGGCAAATCTAGTTTTTGCAGTGAAATGTTAGTTCTTCTGAGTTCTTGATTTTAAGCAGTCCTGGTTTCAAGGTGCGTTTGTTTTGCAAGGGGACACAGCGGGTGAGTGGGCATAAAGCACTGATGCCTCACAGCAAGAAGGGCACTACTGTTTCTGGAAACATGCACCTCCAGCACCGGTCCTGACCAAGCTGAGCATCAACCTCTGGAGGTCGTGTCACAAAGGCCAGAAAGGCATTGAACCGTGGGTCAAATGCACAGGATAATAACATGTAGCACGGTGTAAGGACAGTGATGATCCAGGACATTTAGAGTGGTCATCCCTCACCCTCTGGAAAAATGGCTGCTGTGTGTTTGTTATTATTGTAACTCCTCTGTTCGAACTTTGATTCTCTTGTCCGTTATTGGTAAATCAACAACTTGATTTTGTGCTATACAAAAATATGCTCCAGAATACAATGGCTTTCACACAAATGTTTTTTTTTTTTTTTTCTATTTCAATTANTCTTAATAGTCCTCAATCTCTCATAAGTTTGTTGTGTTGTTGTTTTTTGCATCTGATATCCTTCGATGTTGGCTCTTTCTATCATTGCAAAGCAGAATTGTGAGCTGGGGTTAGACCATTATGAGACAGAGTACCCTACTGAAGATGGGTTGTAGCAATATAGCAATCAAAATGTACAGAACTCTGGCGTCTAAAGAGTTCCCCATAAGAAAACTGTTTTGTTATTTTCTCTTTTGTTTGTAGAAAGACAAAGACTTGAACAGTATAGACACACTTGCTTCAGCTCAGACAGGCCAGTCCTGAGCCCAGAGGAGGCCAGCTGAGTGCCATAGCCCCCTGCAGTTCCCCCAAAATACATATCTTAAAAAAGAAAACAAAAAAAATATATAGTTCTGAAGGCTTTTTTCCGGACTCAACAGCTGAACTGGCATTGTGTCCCAGCACAAATAAGTTGCAGAAACGACGCAACAACTGTTATCTCATGCTTCAGCTCCATGTTTATTTTGGAAAATCTACAGTATACCTCAGCCCCCTCACTTATTATAAACTTTACCAGCCTTTTACACGACTATATAAACATGTTGTCTTGACGTGTGCAATGTGGTGTTTGTAAGTTTCCACTGAGGTTCCCATAGACAGTATTTTCATGACTCGTACCTGCGGCATGTGCTCTGACAGCCATTTGTTCCAAAACAGACAGAATGCACTGACGCTGCCAAACAACAAGAGCGTAGGCCTCGGCTGTCCTCGCTTCACCTGCAACAAATCAAAACATCAACCAGGAAAAAAAAAAAAGAAGTGCTCGTTTTTACTTTCTTATTGTTTAAAGTCACAGAAACAACCAAAGCATCAAAGCACGCAGAATGAAATAAACCGTTCTCTCATTTTCTTGCATCTGTTAGTGATGATGATGATCCAGGACGCTCCACATTCAACAACATTTGTGGAATCTTCCGTCTTCAACACGTGAATCCTGAGTTATTGTTGCACCAAATACACACAAATATGGAACACTTTAATTGAATCTTTTGAATATAAATAATAAAGTTTTTTTTTATACAGTGCTTTATTAGACACTCAAATTCATGTAGTAATATTTTTTCACTCTCCGTACAGGGTGGTGTTATTCCCTGGGGCAGACTGACAAAATATGGCAACCAGTCTGTGCCATCGGCCCCTCTGACCACCACCAACCATTCACACACACACACACACACACACTCACATACACACACACACACACGCACACACACACACACACACTCACACACACACACACACGCACACAAACACACCAGACTTAAACTTCTTAATATGACGGCACAGTGGCTGAGTGGATAGCAGTCTCGCCTCTCAGTAAGAAGGTCCTGGGCTCGAATCCCGGTCGGAACAGGGTCTTTCTGAGTTGAGTTTGCATGTTCTCCCCGTGCAGGCATGGAGTTGTTTATAGTGGTAGGGGAAACCTGTAAAAACATGCTCACTAGGTTAAATCCTCCCGCTCTGGTAGTCCTGACCAAGCCAAGCATCAACATCTGGAGATGAGTTCCCGGGCGCTGTTACTACGGCGACCACTGCTCCTGACGTAAGCCTTCGCGGTATCAGGATGGGTCAAATGCAGAGAATTGAATTGCCCTACGGGGATTAATAAAAGTGCAGCTTTACCTTTACCTTTTCAATGCGGGTGAAGAAAGTACCACATAAAAAGGGTTGAACCTAAAACACTAAACATTTGCTTTGGAATCTAGTTTAATGTGTTGCTATAAGAGCCATACTCCTTTGTCGTTTTACATACAACATTTTCAAACACTCAGTAAGCAGCAACCAGCCAGAAGATAAAAGTAGGTCTATGGAACACAGACCAGTAAATCAACATAGTATGATCTTAATGAGCCATTGAGACTATGTTATGACTGTAACGGCACGGCAGCGTTGTACTTAGTTTTGACCTGATTGGAATTCTTCTTGTCATTTCCAAAAATAATATACGTACTTGTACGAACCTGTGTTTGTTTGAAAACAAGGAAGGGAACAAGAACTATTAATGCCCTGAAAGTATTAAGACCATAATCAACTCTTGTTAGGGAAATTACAAATGTTATTTCCTTGTTACACATTATTGCATTCACTATCATTGGATATTGTCTGTTTGTTTGTCTATTTTTGTTTTTTTGTGTTATGGTCTCTTTGTGTGTCTGAGGTAAATATTAAATACATGATAAATAAAAAAGTAAAACAAAAGCAGAAAGTATGCATTAATATTAGACCTGCAGCTTGAAATTACAAGTTTACTGTTAAACTGTCTGCAACAAGACTTCACTTGTCCTGCTATAATTCTGTTATATAATACAGATGCTGCAGCTAAAGTCGTCCAACAAGATCGAGATATAGACAAATGACATAGACCCGTGAAGATCCTAGCTCCCATCAGACCTCTGAAGCTGTGATGGGAGACCTCTGGCGGCTGTCATTCAAGACACGTCACCCACATTGCCTCGAATGAGTCTGGTGTGTGTGTGTGTGTGGTCGGTGGTGGTCGGAGGGGAAGATGGCCCATACTGGTTGCCTCGCTTCTGTCAGTGTGCCCCAAGACAGCCCCAGGGCAGCTGTGGCTATTATAAAAGTATAGGTCTATGGAACACAGACCAGTAATTCAACATTGTAAGATCTAAATGAGCCGTTGAGACATTATTATGAATGTAACGGCACGGCAGCATTGTACATAGTTTGCCGGAGTATGGGGCGATGCTTTATGTACGGTAGATTAAGCTGAGATCAATGTGGAGAAGCACATGAGGTGGTACAGGGAATTTCAAAAGACAAACTTGCAAACTCGAAACCTAATGCTGATCACCTCCCAAAAGCCAAAATACTGATAACTCATTCTAAAGTAATACAGGCCAAACTCATTGTAAAGTGCTTTGGGTGACCATAGTCTCTAAGCATTACAATTACTTACTTACTGTATCTGTTTTTGTTGTGTGTTTCAAGTACTGTACTGATCATCTGCTGGAGGTACATAAGAATTTCACTGCATCTAATGTGTATGTATTCATATTAATAATAAACTAAATGCGTGAAGTTCCTGAAAATATGTACTCACTGAGCAGACATGTCCAAACTAAGGCACGCGGGACAATTGTTGTAAATGTATATGACCTCTGCCTTGCTAATCTTCTTTGTCTTTGCGATCAAAAACACCATTTCACCAAATTTAGCTCGTACCTGCTGTAACTCATTTTAAAAACCTTGACTTTTTTGTATATACTGAAAAAAAACTGTGTGAGATGGTAAACAATTGTCATTCAGCCAACTTCAGCTCTGCCATATCTATTTTTAAAGCTCAAAAGATCCAGCCAAAACAGTTTCACATACTGGGTCATGCCTGCGTAACTAAAGTGGCCCTCTGACAAAAACCCTTTGGACACTGGACGCTGACATAGAGTGCGATCTGTTGAGTATTACGATGGACTCTCGGCAAACCAGTGGAACAGCTGATATTTGTGTTATATGTCGTGACTTTCCCATGACTCTTTTAGAATTCAGCCACCTGAAATAACATTCTAGAATAGTTCAGAACACTTACTTATCATCGCTTAATTACTATCATGAAAATAATTGCAATGTAGACAGCGACCCGAATGTCCTACATGGCAATTATTTTTATTACCCAAATCAACTGAGGTGTTTGATGCGACATGTTTTGTTTAACTGTGGTATTTGAAATATTTTTCTTTGATCCAAACCGGTTCATCCAAGACCAAATCAATGCATCTCTATTCATTCATAATTGTTTTTAGATGCTATAATTGTGTGTGAGGACTTTCGTTTGGCCTATTAAAAGTGTTCGGTTTAGCTATGCCTGTGACTAAAAAGTACTTTTTACATTTGATTTTAAATTATTTTAAGTACAGACTGTGCGTTGCCTTGCCTTACACGGCTTTGATCAAGACCAATCAAAATATACAAAAAAACAACAAAAATAGTCTGCTTTTTCCCCCTTTATCAATCATCCATTCAAATTAAGACATCCATTATTCATCCCACAGTGTGGAAATTTCAGTGTTGCATCACCAGAACAGTGGAAATGAGGAGCACACAGCACAAGATAAATGAGCAATCACTCTATACTAAATTACATACAAT
>JAPMNZ010964457.1:0-10665 GCA_029875035.1 Pomatoschistus microps | reverse complement strand
TAAAATCGTGAAATGATAGGCTAGGAAGAGGTGTCCAGACGGTTCTTCTTTTGAACAGAAAGGAGGAGTGTCTGGCAGGCCAGGCAAGACTCCCATGGGTTGCCAAATGCCGGCAAGATTATCCATCCCAAAGCCTGCAAGAATGCCCCAAAAAAAAAAACCACCCAGAATGATTTTTTGGCTAAAAACGTAACGTAATCAACTTGGCCCATCATGATTCTGTTTATTGTCTTTCTGTTTATTCGGTTATATTCTGTTATAATTCATGGACTTTATGTCCGCCATCTTGGATTGCTTTTGCTGCCGCGTGAGACACACTTGAGAAGGCGGTGCAAACCCGATGTAACATCGGCAGCTTCTACAGAGAAACTCGAGAGCCAGACCAGCTCCATCACTGCATAGCACGGTGCCAGCACTGCCCCCAGCCGTTACCTGGGACCCTACTGTACATCAGCCCTCCAAAGTAATGCCTTCAGGTATGAGACTGAGAAATCCACGGGACAGGTCCAGTCTACTGAAGAATTGTTATATCCACCAGGCAATCAGGAAACTGAACTCCCTTCCTTCTCTGGGCTCCCACTCCCACTTCATAATCAAGGATGAAAAACTTGACAATAAATATTTGAGTCTCTTTATACTTGTACGTTAGTCTTGGTCTTCATATCAGTGTTTACGTCAGAATTTCTGATCAGTAATTCAGGTTAGACTACAGAGCCAAATCATCCATATTTGAACATAAAAATAACATCATCATAACATTAACATTACCTACATTATCCCACCCATAAAAATGCACATTTTCACCAACTTTCCATCATTAAAAAAGGGGGGGAAATAGGGGTTTTGCTTTCTAAGAAAATGTGTTTAAATACTTACTGTGAAAACACAAACATTTCACTGAACGTATACTACATTGTTAATACATTTTTATCACAGTTTATTTGACTGTTTCTGAAGCCCCTGCTGAAAGACCAAAGCTGTGCTCTCACTGAGCAGCCATTCTCATGTGGACTCGCCACCTGCAGGAGGATCAGTGGGGGCTCTCACAGTGCTCTGTGAATTGGTTGACGCTCTGACTGCCATCCCCCCTGACACAGAAATGGATTAAGGGGAAGAAGTTTCCCTGGTTGGATAATAATATTCACATTACAGTATTGGGCGATTAAATTGTACAATAAAAGATATGCAATTGGGAAAATATCCACTAAATGGCGTAAATGTAGAAAACACAGAAATACAGTAAGTAATGGAATAATACCATAGACTAAAAATATTAACGGATCTAGTCACGCCTATCTCCATTGTTAAAACAAATGTGCCATCACTTTTGCCAAACAAAAATCTTTTAGAAAAAGAATTATTCAAAAATCTAGAAACCTGCGTCATAACAGCAAACGTGTCAACATCGCAAACCAAATGCACCGAAATGCAGAGTTAAAACAATAGGACGCACATTGCTGTAATTTGTACACAGCATGTGCACACAACACCGAACGAAATGAGACTGCAACGCGGGCCTCCGGATGTTCTCGCTCCGAGGTCACCGTGTCAGGTGACCAAGACGTATGGAGAGACAGGAGCATTTATCAAACTAAAGGATTCTTTCCTTGGCCTCGGTTCGATTGACCGGGAGTTGGGGACCACGTCAAAGAAAACATGTTATCCTTCAAAGCTACTGTAGTACCAAAATACTGTAATATATGATCTCAACGCTATGGGAGTAAAACTACATAGTGTACCTTTATAGTTACAGGTGACATCTGCGGAGAGGCAAGCCCTGCTTACAGTGACACATACTGTTAGGAGAAATTACCACTCAAAAGCATTTCACTCAAAGCAAGTATAGCAACAAGAAGGCAACTATTGTGATGCAGGTTTTATTATAACGACATTGCATGACTACACTTTATTGAAGTGATTAGTTCAAAATGAGTTGATAATGTATGAACATTTTCAGCTGTACATTTTTAAACATTCAATAATATTATTTTAGAAACTTTATCTATACATTGTTAAACTGGAAAAAAAAGAAAAAAAATCTCAAACATTTCAGCTATAAGAAACACATACATAAAACTAGACATGCAATGACCAGAAAGTGTACCAATAGTAAGATCAAATTGCATTAAATTGCAATTGAGTACCTTTTCATACAGTATATGCATGCATGGAATGGACTCAACAGATAAAGGATGTTTGCATGACATAGATTTGCGCTTAGTCTCCCAGTTCACTCCCTACCTCCTACCCCTTTTTATGTATTATATTTATGTATTCATGGTCTGTTTGTTTTTGTTACTAATGATATACAAATAAAACATGAAAAAAATGGAGTGATATAATGTCTGTTCCCATCGGATGTGGAAGAATGTGTTGTTGTGGAGGTAGAGTCACATGAGGAGTTGAGTCATAATCCTCTGTTGGAATGCAGCTGATGAACTAGGGCTGAAAAGTGAATTGCAAAAACTCACAACATATGGATGTGTTTTTTGCTATAATCTGGCATACTGAATTTCTGAATAAATACAGAAAAAAAAAAGTTAAATCCAAAACACAATTTTAGTGGTCAAAATAACCTCAAAGAGTACAATAACAATATTTGAATCTATTTTGGACCAAAAAGAAAACTAAAATAAAACAATAACATGCCGTTTGAAGATTATCCATTCATCCATTAACTATCTCTGCATTTTCTTCCGCTTTATTCATTACCGGGGCAGAGCAGCAGTGTAAGCAGTGATGCTGGTCCTCGGTTCGATTCCACCTCCAGACCTTTCTATTTGGAGTTTGCATGTTCTCTCTCTTACCACTAAAACCATGTACAGTAGGTCTGGCATGAGCCTTCTGTACGACGACCTCGCTCCCATCTCTGTGTGGAGTGAGAGACAAATGCAAATACACAACAATGGTAAAGCGCTTTGTGACTCTGGTCTGTGAAGAAGGTGCTATACAAAATAAAGATGAATTTCATCCTTAATCTACACCAGGTCTTCAATATAAAAAAAAAAATCTACGCCAGGTCTTCAATATTACAAAAAAAAACTACACCAGGTCTTCAATAGGACAACACCTTTGGTCATGTTTACATACAAATTATGACATCAAAATGCAACCTCTTTGTTTCAATTATTTCAAGTACATCGAATACCAGGGTAAGTATTCTCAACAATGTCTAAGTGAAAAAAAAAACATACTCATTCACAAATGTTCTCTTTAAGACGTATTAAAGCACAAGACCAACTATTAAGTTGCTCTACATATTTGCATATATACTTTCGTCCACGTCTGCAGTCCAGCTGCTGGGCGGGTGTGACTGAGACTGCAAACACAACACATCAGTTCTGTTAGTGGCCATGAGAAAATAGAAACACACGTCTATTCATACACATTAATAGGTCTTTCTGGGGCTGGATTACTTCACACAGGAAATAAGAAGAGGTGGAAACTAACTAAGTATTTGTCTTTAAGTTGTACTTAAAGGGGATGTCAGTGACTTCCATTGTATTATTTAATGTTTTAAGTAATGTATGTTTTAGACCATATAACCCTGCACTGTCATGTAAAATAAGCACATAGTATTCTTAAAAAGTGAAAGACCCTCCTTGGCAAAACCACAACCAGTAATATTTTCAGGAAGAGAATGGTTTGACCAATAGCAAGAAGGCCGGCACAGTGGCACTGTGGGATAGCACTGTCGCTTCACAGCAAGAAGCTCCTGTGCTTGAATTCTAGTCGAAACAGGGTGGTTCTTAAAGGTCCTATATCACGCTTTTCTTCATGTTTCACAGTCAATCCTATACACATGTGTAATAATAATGTGTGTGATACACCTCACAACACTCAAAACTTGTGAGATTAGAGCCATCTCTTGTATAGAGGTGACGTCACCTCAACTCATACGAGCTGATCCAGAGATCCGTCTGCTCTTCTGTCTGTGAGCCCGCCTCCCCCCGCCCGCACGGTGACGTAGCATCACGCTCCTGTTTTCATCACCGGTCCATAGTCATTTCAGACATAAAAATAAACTTTTTCCAAACAATGGCAATCTGTAACATCGAGCCCTATGTCCTCGATGCACAATCAGACCCTGATCATTTAGTTTACAGAAGTATACAGCGAGTTAGCTTCACGTTACTCACAGATCGGGGGTCCGTGTTAGCGTCTTTTATCGTGGGAAAAACATATGTTTCCAGATCAACTTTTGAGTAAGTCCAGTTCCATTGCCCCTGTAGTTCTGGAACAGTCTCAGTGAAGTGTCGCAGATGATAATTATAATAGATCCATGAGATGAACAGACGAAAAAAGTAGAGCTGCTTTCTTCCTCTTTGGGCCAAATAGTGCGCCACATATTTACACCCAAAACACATTTCATCCAAGTTGACGTGATCCTAACGCCTATAGTTGCTGACAAAAACAGACAAACAGCAGCTATGTGGTCTCCGCGGGACCAAACCACAGACGCTGAACTCGCGAGCCGGACTTGGGAACTGGCTGCGCTCTGATTCGCTGTTTGACCTGTCAATCATCTCCCGCCGGCTTTTACTATTATTTTTATCTTTTTTTTTTTTTTTTTTAAACAAACAGCATACTTATTGTGTATCTTTAACCCCATTTAGACAAAAGTATTTAAAAACTATTTTAGATACAAAGCAAAGGGGCTTATGCGCGTCATGTGCGTCATCAGAGTGGAAATCGTCTCTGAAGTGGACTCGAGCGTTTCACTGCCTCTCGAGGGTGAAGGAGACGGATCGCTCTCTTACTAAAGATTGACAGAATCAATGAATAAACTACTCTGGGCATGTGTATGAAGGCCAAATAGCACTGTAATCATGTTTAAAGCAGAGAAAAGTCAAAAACCGTGATATGGGCCCTTTAAGTGTTCACCTGGTGCTACAGTTTCCCTATCACTAAAAACATGTACAATGTGTAAATCCTCCGGCTCGTGACCAAGCCAAGCATCAACATCTGGAGATGGGCCCCTGCACGCTGTCCTACAGTGACCACAGCTCCTGACATTGCAGAGTGTGTCAAATGCAGAGGACAAATTGTTCTATAGGGATAAATAAAGTGTACTTTAATCTTAACCTTAAGGAACCTTAACCTTCAATCTCTCGCTTCACAGTTTGAAAAGTAACTAGCCTTCACTTAAAGAATTTTTTTTTTCTGGTTTCAGTACTTTACTTTACAATTTTCTTGCCACTTTCACTCTACTTTACTTTTATTCAAGAAATCGGAATTGGAACAAGAAATCCAATGTGGTCTCAGGCATTGGAACACACGTACCTGTACGTTGCTGTACACTGGCTCATCATCTATGACCTTCAGGCCTTCATGTTGAGGAGAGCAGCGGGTCAAAGCAGACAACGCACTGGAACAAACACATGTTTTAGGATTGAAAAGAATGCTAAGGTGGTTACTGTAGACCTGTGTTTTTACCTGTTTGGGTTTGTTGTTGTTCGGGTGAAGTTTAAATAGGATCCAGATGAACTTCTGTCCAAAGACTGCACCCTGAGGCACCCCACAAACAAACCAATTATGATCTTAGTGGTGTAATAAAGTCATTGCAAATGCAATCACACTTTTGTTGTCAGCAGCTTCCTGCCTGTATTTCCAATCACTGATTACTGATGCATTTAACAAGAAATGAGACAAACTGTGTGTCTTGTGTATGGCTACTTCATTTAAACACAATTGTGATACTACTGTTGTTTGTTATTAAAAAGGAATATGGAGCCGGTAAATTTTGCTTTCTGATTGAACTGCTTGAAAACCTTGTGGACTTCATGTCTTTTGTATTTTTGAAGAGTTAAAGAAATCCACTTTAAGCATTTGTTCAGAAAAAGGTCAAAGATGATTTGTGCTTGTGATCTGGGGACACATATAGAAGTTTAAATAATATATACTTCAAGATATATTGCAGGGAAGAGAAACACCTGAAATTGACTACATGAATGATATACGTATATGATACTGTGATACTTACTGACATGAAAAAACACATTTTCACAAGATAAACAACTAATAAACCAAATGGAATTCAGTCAAAAGTTCCTGATGTGGCTTTGTTGAACTAATGTGTTTATTTGTATGAGGAGAGTTACAGCAGTGCTGTAAATACTCCAGATTATAGTCTTGGGCTTTTTTCTATCATCGTCCCACATTCTCACTGAAATATTGTAAATGTTTATAGAGGTAAGGGCAACCGGCGCACCCGGAGGAAACCGATGCAGACATGGGAGAACATGCAAACTCTGCCCAGAAAGGCCCCATCTGGAGTTGCATTTGTCCTTTTTGCTGTGAAGCATTAACACTATCCGCTCCTTTGTGCTGCTTATTCATAATAATCAATAATCTACGTCATTTTTGTGTGAAACAGACCTGATGTTAACCCGGAATTTTTAAAATATGTATAGTAGTAGTTTATTTATTTTTTTTCTAAGAGTTTTAACAATGCAGCTTAAAGACAAAACAGACCTAATACATTGGCAAAGTGTTTCCATAATACATTTTCTTTTTAATGTTTTGTGTTCCTAATTACCTTTACAATGTCCTCTCATGGAGTAACCAAAAATACCTCTCAATTACCTGCTATATTTTCTGTGGACGAGAAAACCCACTAACGCCACAATCGCCACAATGAAAAGTGCAGCAATGGGAAGCACAACATAAATGACCAGAGTCGAGGAGGAGGCTGGAGTCTGTGCTGTGGCCACTGGAAAAGAAAAATACAAATATTCAACTTATTAAAAAAGGTATCAATGATTTTCAACTTGAGTTCTGCGTACAGATGGGAGTTGTTTCCGTTGAATAAATGATCGTGGATCTGGTTGAAGTTTGGGATGAAGTCGTGATCACCACTTCTTTTGCTGCTATTTCTGAAAATACAAGAATATAAAGTACAATTTAACCATAGTAATAAAAACTGGTCAATGTTATAAGAGTGGTGTAGAAATAATATCAATATCAAATTCCGTTAAAATTATGTTCTTATATGTGTTCCCGGAGAATAGTTGAACATAGTAGTAAGATGAAACTGGAGTTTCTCCAGAATGAAGAATGAATATGATGTCCATTATATTTATAATTACGTTCAAGCAGATTATCCAATTATAGCGAAGAATTAGTTTGTTTTTGTTTTGGGTGTTTTACATGATAAAAATTGCAGTCCTTTGTTCAGTTTTCAAGTACAGTAGTTAGAGAGAGTTCTGGTTTTGAAGTAGCTAACCTAACTGTTACTCGCCTAGCCACGGCACGGAAAAACCTTTGGTAACTGTTTTATTTGCAGTCATTAAATAAACCTTTTGGCATTCATAAAAGTGGACTGAAGTTAAGGGGTTGCATCCCGCTTCGGGGTCTGCTTTGCCCCGTCGGTACTTATTATCCCATAATGACCTCCCATACCTCCCTACCAAACATTAAACCTTAAATATTTACCTGTAGAACATTTTAAAATTACGTTCAAATCAATGGATTCTTCTACTACTTATTCAGCCTGTATTAACGAATGTCATATTGCATCTGAAAGCCAGATACCATCAGACCTCTGAAGTTAAGCAGGGCCTAGTTAGTACTGTGATGGGAGACCTCTGAGAACACCACATGCCATAGTGCGGTGGCTGTAAAGTTACAAACTGTTGTTGTGTCCTTAGGCAAGACACTGAACCCACATTGCCTAGGATGAGTCCGTTATGTGTGAATTGTTGGCGGTGGTCGAAAGTGCCGACATCACATACTGGTTGCGTCAATTCTGTCAGTGCGCCCCAGGGCAGTTGTGGCTACAGCGGTAATTCATCGCCACCGTGTATGTAGTGAAAGAATAATGACATGAAAAACCATTGCATTTTTCAATATTATCATAATATTCTTTATATTATAAATGCTTGTAAAATGTTTAGGTACCAAGTATTCAAACCACAAATGTTTTACCATTTGTTAAAAACTCATTCCTGGTTCTAGAACAGTTTGCGTTTCTACACATTCTTTCTCATGAGATGCGTGTTGTGTTCTGATTTGATCTAAATTTTTGACTTATAGAAGATTCTTTGTATCGGGGAAAAACACCGGACTACATTCTACCAATGACTCACCAGTTACTTTGATGGAAACAGGGTATTTGTAGAAACTGTAGAACTTCTCTGCTCGCACTCGCACGTAGAGCCTGGATTCGTCGTTTGTCACATTCTGAATGGAAAGAGAGCAGTCTCCGTTCTGCACATTCCCAGTCAGCGCCGTCCTCCCGCGGTACGCCTCCATGACCTGGGACGAGTCGTGATGGAAAATAAACGGATTAAAATCTCCTTTTCGTTTGTCATTGAACTCATCCTTCTTCCAGAACACGGTGACATCACGTAAGCCGGGCGCAGGCGGATGGGTGAACTGGCATCGGATGAAAGCGTTTGACCCAAAGGAGGCTTCAGTGTGTCTGGTTACGTTTATGGTCCAGCCGTTGCCTTTAGAGAAGAAACAAATATTAGTATTATTTGATAAACACAAGAACTCCCAAAATCATGAAACTTCTAGAACTGAAGTTTTGAAAAAAAATCCCAACAACAGATTTTGTGCTTCACTACTTTTATTAAAATCAATTTGGGGTTTGTCGTAAAGATAAGATAAAATTGTATTGATCTTTATTGATTTGGCCTAGTGACCAGAATGGCTACATTTGTATTCTACATGCAAATGAATGGAGCATGTAAAAAATTAATTTAAAATTATTTGATAAAAGTTATTGCATATAAATAAACTATTCATAGATAAAACATAATCAAGAACAAAAATGAATAATTACAGCACAAAAGCCATCAAATTGACAGCTCCAGGAGTTCTAGGGTTAAAACATATGCAACACGATGTCCCTTACCATTTGCCCTGGATATTACTGAAAAGATGATTGGGAGCCATGAGTGCAGTGTGATCAAAGACAAAGCCATTTAACCTCTGGCACTTTTTTAGAAATATATTTTTATAAGAAGCAACTTTTTCATGGGTGTGTTTTCCTGTTACTTCAAAGTGTGAAGAGAAGTCAGCAATAAGGTCGCTAAACAGTCCAATGTGGGAACTCTTAAACGTGTTTTACTGAACACGAGAGGAAGTACTTTCCTTTGGTTCTGTTTTCTGTCAGACAAACGCGGAATGTACAAAAAATTAGGCACTTTTTCTAAACATATGAACTATTGCTTTATTTGTAACGAAAGCAATAATGTGAATGTGAGTCACTTTTCTATCACATGTTTTTTTTTTTTTCTTGTTGAACCAAACAATGTCTAACTTTAATTTGTTAAGTTAGTACAGGGCAAAACAAGTAATGCAAAAGTACAAATAGAATGCATATACTCAAAAGGAAAGACTCACAATAGTAATACAGCAATGACAGGCAGACACTAGGGGCGAGGGTTAGGGTTAAGTGTCTTGCTCAAAGTCACACGGCAGCAATCACTATGGAAACGGGTTTCACACTTGCCAACCTGCGGGTTAGTTGATCTGACTGCTCAACCAATGGGGTAATGTTTATGTCAAGAGCCGAATTCAAACCACCAACTTTCAGGCTACATGCTCTCCCAACGGAGCTCCTCCAGTGTCCTGAGTCTAAGTTACAGTGACCTGCACGGAGTGTTCAGGGGTCATCGCTTTTGGGAAATGGTGTCCCCCATACGCTCTCTCCGGCCCATGTTCTCTTGGCGGGGCTGATAGTCGCCAAAAAGATGATTCCCACAAGGTGAAAGCCCCCTCACTCGCTGTCCCGCTGTCAGTGAGTGATGACTTTTATAGACATTTTTGGAGATTTTGGCGAGTACACGGTTCTATAGACAGTAATGTGACAAGCACCCTCCAGTTGGACTGTTTGAAAACATTTTTTCCCTTTTGCTTTTTCTATTTGTGCAAAATTTTATATATGTATTTTTTTCATCCTTGGATACGTCTATGTGTTTTGAAAATATATATTAAATGGATTAAAAAAACAGGGTCAGCGATCAGACTCATGTGCACTCTAATCACTATGAAGCATTATGACTTCATAGTGATAGAGTAGAGGATTGTAGGGGAAAATAAACTGTTCTTTTCGCTAGGTCCTGGTCTACGCTGTAACACATTTCTGTAAAATTACAATGAAATTCAAAAAATATTTATTTTGAAAAACAAATCAAACATGCACATTTAAAGGAGCAATATGTAATATTTGCATGTAAAGTCATAATTAAATGGCCCCAATACTTCAAAAGACCTTATTAAATCATGCTCTTTTCAAATACATCTTTAACTGATAACAGTAGTTCATACGAGATATTTGAATATCAAATTTAGTTTTACGACCCGTAAAAGTTGTTATTGTTTTCATTTTGATGTCCTACCCTCCGCCGTTTCGCCAATCAGGAAATGCGTGATCCGGGTTGTCCGAACTCTCTGAAAAATTGAGACAATCGAAGGTGGATTAACACTTTTCGCGGTGACGGATTGAATGCCTGAATTTTGCTAGGTTAACATATACATCAGTAGTGTAATGGATAGGGCATAAAGCTTTAACTCCAGAGACCCGGGTTTGAAACCGGGTGAAGCACCTTTTGGATTATACTAAAGGTGATATTTTCTATGACAGATTGCTCATGAACGCTAAAAACAAGCTGTCATTTGCAGAGTATAGTTTATTTGTAATAAGAACCTTTTGAG
>JAPMNZ010964453.1:0-21082 GCA_029875035.1 Pomatoschistus microps | reverse complement strand
CCCCACAACTTAACTACTGGAAGGAAACCCCCAGAATGACAGTCTATTACCACACACCAAAGTGTTTTAACAACGTGTCAAGATGATGATGATGGTATCTGTGGTGCTACATGCGTACAAAATGATCTTGTTATAAAAAGATACAAGAAATGTGTGCTTTGGAATGAGAAAAAAAAGCAACATTTTCTGAAATAAGCAAATCTTGTTTTAAGACTGAGATTGTTCTCAAACCAAGATAAAAATCCCTACTACCTCATATTTAATTGTTTTTTGCAGTGGTGTCTCATCTGTGCCCTGAAGCGTCCTCTCCACAAACAAAAAATAGTTTGTGATAGCATTTTAACACTGTTTTTTCTCTTTTTGCATGGCCAGAACCAGAACCTAAAGTAACTCCAGTCTTTCTGCAAATGCTGGTAGGTAATAGTTAATACAGCATTAGTTTACACCAGTATCCCAGTCAAATATAGATGTAGGGTAAAGCTGAGGTTTGTCTGTTCTCTGCAGACGTAGGCCCATTTCAGAATTTCACCTTTTCTCTGTCTGTCTCTTTCCCAGAGACTCTGCGGTCATTAATCTTCCACACAGGTGCAGAGGACTTCTGACCTTCTGCTCCACTTCCTCCATTAGCACTGTGACAACTCAACGCTAAGGTTCATATATTGCCATATTTCCAGCCCTCTTATCCCACACTGGTTCCCACCCCTTTTGTCAAAAGTAGAAAAAACAATGATGTTTCCCAAAATATTATTCAAAAACATACCAAGAATACATACATTATTAAGAGAAGTTTCAGTGTTGCATCACCAGTTACAGAACAGTTGGAGTGAGGGGCACAAGATAAATTAACTCTATTGTAACTAAAATAAAACAAAATAAAATCACTAGCTTTAGCATTAAATTCAAGCAAGTATAAAATAAGGAAGCAATCTCAAAATCTCCAACTTAATGTAGAAGTAAGAATTAAGTACAAAATCTCTGACATTAGCATAATAAAGATGTATAAAATCTCTTCCGTGGCATAATAAAGAAGTATAAAGTAGTGTATATTCTAGTAAGTAAGTAAGTAAGTATTTATTTATATACCGCCTTTTCACTCTAACTAGACCCTCAAAGCGGTTCACAATTGTTATTTTTGGGCACACAGAGATGGGAGTAAGTTCACCAGTACAGGAGGCGCATGCCACTATTGCACATATTTTTAGTGGTAGGGGAAACCGGAGTACCCGGAGGAAACCTATGCAGACACGGGGAGAACATGCAAACTCCACTCAGAAAGGCCCTGGTCCGACCGGGATTCGAACCCAGGACCTTCTTGCTGAGAGGCGAGAGTGCTATCCACTCAGCCACCGTGCCACCAAATAGTGCAATAGATATTTAGTTGTTTGTATACATCTGTACAGCAGCATGAGGGTATGGGAAAAAGTGAAAAGTGGACACATGTGATTCCATATTAGTTTTCTTTGTTTAATTTGTATCATATGAAGGCCATATCAATATCAATCAATGTATGAAAGGTAAGTCAGTTACGTCTTTTATGCAGACAGTATTCATGGATCAGCGTAAGTCTATGGGCGCCATGTTGTGAGGTCTTAACCCGGCTGCTGGAGAGTCTGGAGACCCCCACTGACAGCTGGCCCACCTCACACATGTCCACATCCTCACATACCACATCACAAACTGGGCTTCAGCACATGCAGCATATGCAGGCTCCCCGTGCATCTTCATATTATCGCAGACGCCCAGGCCTATGGCAAAATCACAAATGTCATCGCTGACGGAGAAAGGTTACAGCAAAACTTACTGCTCCATACCCTTAATTTGCTCCCTCAGGTCAAACCAAGTGATCACTAACTCTCCAGACAAATCTAAATACCACATACTTAACCAGACAGCTGCCAGGTCCAAAATATAAAAAATAGACAATGAAATGCAGTTTGAAATTCAGATTGACTGAAATTGTAATTTTAGGATGTTTATACTCTTGTCATTTGAATATGTATAATTTAATGCAATGTATTTATTTATTGCAGAAGTTTTTACTTTATTTGAGTACATTCTTATTTCAAGAACTGTGGCTTTATTTTCTCATTCCAGGAGGTATTTCTTGTATCTTTCTAAAACAAGATAACTTTGCTTGTCCCATTGGCACATCTTGTTTGAAGGTAGTCAAAACATGCTCAAATTAAGATACATTTTGCTCAAATTTGAGCAATTTTTGACATATTTTTTTCACTTTTTGTAGTGTATGTATTCATTGCACATGCTTTTGGGCCACTCACTTTGTACAGTGGCTAATATGTGTATTCCTGGTGGTCTCTGTATCCAGACGGTGAGTCTGACTTTGAGAGCGCCTCACCTCCCCATCTGACTGAGGTCACCCGCTGGTATCGCAAGCGCAGCAGTCACATTGGGCCTCGGCGCAGACAGATTGCTTATAATAACTGTTAGAGACCTTTCCTTTTTTTTTCCTGTCAGCAATCTGTGGGATAATTTTGGCAGCCTTTAGGCCTAATATGGGGGTAAAAATAAACAAGCACTATATTGGGAGAACATAATCCCATTTACTAGTTTATATGTACTTTGGCAATAGATTGAAAGAGTGGATTGTGTGTCCATTTTTACTTCTAGACGACAAGTGCTTAGCTTTTAGAGCGGCAGGATGTCTTAAAGGGATGATATGTCACTGCACAAATTTCATTAGCAAAGACTTTTAGAAGAGGAAAATTCCCAGTCAATTCATGTACTATAACAAATAATAGCCAGGTAGGGTTATTTCTGGCTGCAGATTACATCAGAGGTCTATTTTAATTTCCTATAGAGCTGTTAAAAAAGTGTATTTATCGATTGGCGTGGTGGAGTTTCTGCGTGAGCCCTGCATTCATCCATCGAGACACATCACACACTGTCGTCTACCGGAGCGTTCATTTGTTCTTCCTCTTTGATTTTTAATAAACACCGAGTGCGATTAGGCTCCGGGAGGATGCAGATACTTGAGGTATTACGCAGTCAGAGAGATTAGACAAATAAATTAGCCAGGAAAGTTTGGTGAGAATGGTGATGCATGGAAAAGAAATGCAAAGTGCTGATGATACAAAAAGACAGTGAAGGATTCAGGAATGCTCCGAAGGACAAATGCTGAAGAAATAAACCATTGGAGGCTTTGCTTGAGTGCGTGGGGATTGTCTAAAAAATAGGCCCAGATCAATACACACAAGGCTGTTAGCACTGATAACATCTATCCATTACTGTCATCACCATGTAAACACAACTAATTCTGCTTTCACTAAGAAACAACGCACAGATATAATACCATTGCCGCTTTCCCAGTTGACTTACAAGCACCTATTGATGGAAAGAACCACTCTAGGGTTCAGTTGAGGGGAAGATATAATATAATATCAATGTCTAACTTCCCGCCACCATTTCTTATGTTGTCTTTATGTAGCTAATATTTCTAATTTAGCACCGTCCGGGAAAAGTGACACAAGAAGCCATAAATTCCAGTCTAATTCCAAATAATTCCGATTACATGGACGAGTAGTTTTCAATCAGAAAGATAATCTGGATGATAGATGGTGGGATAATTGGCTGTCTCTGCCACGTAAATATTGTGTCGTTCTATTAATCTTGCCGAATGAAGTGTCAAGCTGTCACTCATTCGTCAAACTGAATTAGGAATGGAAGGGATAAATAAATGCACATGGGTTGAGAGGCTGTGGTTACGTGGCTGGGTGGTTGTGTGGTTGTATGCCTGTGTGTGGGTCTATGCCTGTGTGACTGGGTGATTGTGCGTTTGGGTGGTTGTGTGACTCTGCTTTGTGGCTGGGTGCCTGTGTGGATGGTTGGTTCTGCGGCTCTATGCCTGTGTAGATGGGTGGTTGTGTGGCTCTATGCCTGTGTGGATGGGTGGTTGTGTGGCTCTATGCCTGTGTGGATGGGTGCCTGTGTGGATGGTTGGTTGTGCGGCTCTATGCCTGTGTGGATGGGTGGTTGTGCGGCTCTATGCCTGTGTGGATGGGTGGTTGTGCGGCTCTATGCCTGTGTGGATGGGTGGTTGTGCGGCTCTATGCCTGTGGATGGGTGGTTGTGCGGTTCTATGCCTGTGGATGGGTGGTTGTGCGGCTCTATGCCTGTGTGGATGGGTTTGAGGCTGTAGACATGAAGAACAGATAGAAGGACCACAACTAGAGTGACCGCTGCTAGAACATACCCTTAGATTACACTGTTTAGACATAGAAGGGGGAGTTGTAAGTAAGTACTGTTCATTTATATTGCATCAAAGCCCCCAACCAACATCTATTATGCATGTTTTTAGTGGTTGGGGAACCAGAGCACCCGTTGGAAACTGGAACACCCGGAGGAAACCTACTCAAACACGGGGAGGACATGCAAACTCCACTCAGAAGGCTCTAACCGCTGAGCCACCATGCTGTCACTGTGAGTACCATACACAGTAGTCACACCCGTATTAAATAAATGGTATAGCTACATTAACATTAATTCAATTATCTTTATCAAAGCTTAATATTTAAACAATTCTCTCAATGCATTTACTGTAGTGACAATTCTAGTAGTTTTTGAATTTTTCCATAAAATACATTTTTTGGGAGTCAGTCGGATTTTGTATTGTATAAATGTGCGGTTTATAGAATTAAGTATTCTTATTTCTGTACATGCCAAAACAACTCATTTACTTGTATAGCACATTTCATACACAAGCCAACTCAAACTTTGCTTTACAAAAAAAGTAAATAAACATTAAAATCACACATGGAATTAAAATGTTAATCATATAA
Organism: Pomatoschistus microps; assembly: GCA_029875035.1. Taxonomy (NCBI): domain Eukaryota; kingdom Metazoa; phylum Chordata; class Actinopteri; order Gobiiformes; family Gobiidae; genus Pomatoschistus; species Pomatoschistus microps. The sequence goes on along the minus strand of JAPMNZ010964453.1, from coordinate 16,286 downwards.
TCATGTACATTAATAAAAGTGACGATACAATCCTTCAATCTAAACCACACCCTGACCCTTGTTTCTGAGAATATTTACATGGCTATTATGTTACAAGTAAATAAACGGAAATGTAAAACTGTACGCATTTGAGTTCATTATGAATTTATTTAGCTTCAAGGTTGAAACTGATGCAAAAGTCAGATGGAAATCAGGCAGCGAGTGGATAATTAATATGTAAGAGGCTGTATTTTTATATCATCCAAGACATGATAAATATCTTATCTAGTCTTTAACCTGTAGGACAGGAAGATAAAAAATGCTGCAGTGACATGCTCCTAATTTAATTTATAAAGACCATAATTAACAACCTGCAGGCTGCCAGGGAGACCCCATTTCAGAGGCAGAACAGGAGGGGCCCCAGCTACAAGCACAAAGAGGAAGTTTTGATTCAATTCCAAATTAAATCTCAAATATCAGTAATCCCACTAAAGGTCATGTGTAATGGAGTGTCAGTCCACATTTGAATACTTCATATTTCTCTTGTACAGGTGAAACTCACAAAATGTTTCTGTGATCCAACTTACAATGTGAAATCAATATGTGATAAAGACTCATGATATGTAAAGCGTTCCTGGTTATTGGTTATGCATTATAATCCATTTTCAAAATGTGAATAATTTTCTGATATGTTTTACATTGGGTTTTTTCAAGCTGTCAGTCATAAAGTTATATCTCAGTTTGTGTGAGATGAGTCTGTCATCACACACAGTGATTTTACCAGCGTTTAAAACGTATATAGCTAAACCTTTAACAGTATTCCAGAAAATGTAAGACAGGCTTCTACATTGCAATGTTCAAATCCAAGTCATAAACTGTTTAGCTGTGCATACAACTGAAGGATTGTATCGTTTCTCTTTTCAATGTCTTGTGATTATTTAAATGCCTTGAGTGATTGTTTCTATCTTATTTTGTTATGCACTTTGAGTAGCCTTGTGTATGAACTGTACAAATGCACAAGCCTTGCCTTTCCTATTAGGTTTGCATTGTAAGTTGAATCACAAAAGTAAATGGACTTTTGAACCGTACTGGAAAATTCCTGAGTAATAGTGTAGTAGTAGTGTCGTACGGTGTGCTAATTGTGAATCCTTAATGAGACATACCATCAGATGCACTCCTGACCAAACAGTGCGGCTAGATCAGCGGGGCCATCTCACCGGGAGCCAGGTGAACCCAGTGTTGACGCGTGACAGATTAGAGCCTCTCACAGGATGGGCCGTCCATTTATCTGGCTGATAAACTGGAGCCGCACTCCATTTCAATCATCAAAAAGGAAATGAGATTAACAATCTAATGATGCGGGCACGCGCTCTCACACAATACCCCCACACACACAGCGTGCCGCAGACAAAGAGAGGCCCTGTGATTTACGATTAATTATTATTTGTAATATATCACAAAACAGGACATCTTTGTGGATTCCATTTCTTGTTTCCATTCTCCCTTTGCCGGGCCAGTTAAATCACAGCGCGCCGCCGGTTCAGAGGAGCAGAGCGGCCAGGCCATGTCATTTCGCCTCTCTCATTCCTCAGTCCTAAATTTATAGAGCAGGGCTTGTTTGGGATCGCTGTTTCCCCCCCGGTGTGGGTCAACCCCCCTTCCCCTCCACCCGCACTGCCATCCCTGACACGCATAGCAAGCATCCCAGGTCCTCGTAAAGCTGACATCTTCACTAAACTATGCTAACAAGGCCGTAGTGATTTGTATATGCACAGTGAGGCAGTGGTGGTGGCCCGCGGAAAGGGGGGAGGAAGAGCGGGGGAGTTGTGTAGGTACAGCCGGGATCAAAGGGCCGCACGGAGGTTGGGGCAAGCAAACATATACAGAGTTCCACAAATACATGCGTGTGCCGCGTTCACATGGTGTAAGGTGACAGCGTCGGTTCGTTCGTCGCTGAGAACAATGTGATTTATAGACGTCGGGCTGAAGGGCTGGTGCAGGTGCAGAGACAAGTGCACCAGCGATATATTACTGAACTACAAACAGCTTCGGTGTCAGTAGGGGGTTCGTATTGCTCACATCACGTGAGGAAAAGAATGTTCCCAGTCTTTTTCCTCATGTATTCCAATGTGGTTCATGTATTCCAATGTGGTTTTATACTGCAAAGGGCAAAAACATTGAATTGACATGTCCTTATTATTACATGTGGCATATGGAAACTCCAGACAGGGCCTTCCTGTGGGGAGTTTGCATTTTCTCCCTGTGTATGCGTAGGTTTCCTCCGGGTGTTGGTAATTGGTGTATTTACAGATCCTGCTGTTCATTATTACACACTGTCCCATCCAAATAAATGGGATTAAAAAAAAAATTCCGATTAATTGAAATAATAATTGTGGAACTAATCGGTTTGCCCAAACATGTGGTCTAGGGCCTGTTTATTAAGGGATTTGTATTCATAGTTAAGAGTGCCTGGGATTTATATTTTTCTCAAAAAAAGTAAAAAAATCTTTTTGTAGCACATAATCGTTCTAGCCCTACTTGAAGTAGGACAAACCAAATCTTATCAAAATCCCTTTCTACGAATCCTGATTTCTTACTCTTCCAATGACTAATAGATTATTTTGTTGATGTCGACATTATAATCTGTTCTGTGACGCTAACGAGCAGTGTTTGTTGTGAGTGAAGCTATGTCTATGAAGTGTCTATGAATACTTGTGCTGTCCTGGCCTTTGATTGAAGAGCCTGTGTGTGCGTTTACTGTCAGACAGGTGAGGTCCAGCCGTGACCCCAGCGCTGCTAATTTAAGGACCACACAGTTAAATTTATATTACTCTTCATTAAAGCGCACCTCTCTTTGATCAGACCGGAGTGACATTCAAGAGGCGGCCGTTAATAAGTTCATTCTGCCGGCCATTCCTAAATTGGTATATAGAACATCGCCTGAACGCTTCTGTCACGATGAAAACACCTTTAACTGCTCTAATTATAGAATCACTTTGTTTGACATAAACACCTTTCCTTGTTTTTCAGTCTGTACTATTTAAATTCTCATACATTTATTTTTGTATAGCCCTAAATCACAACAGCAGTTGTCTCCAAGGGATTTAACACAGTTGTCGATTCGCCAACAACAGATCATAATAACAAACACATGGGTGGATGGGTACTGTCCATAAATATGATTAAATGTTCCGTATCATCACTGTCCTTAGACTCTCCTGCATCGGCAAGCAACAACAACTGGTCAAACAGTGTTGTTTTACATGCCGCATTTTAGATACATATATTTTTCTTGTATTGTATTTGTCATACATTTTAGTTTCCGTTTGCATCTCACTTCATTAAACACGACCAGGGAATCTTAGAGACACCGACTGGTCCACAAACAGGGCTCTTTAGTCCAGATTGAAAACAACAACAAACAGTCTAACCTTGTAATGGTGCGGCGCCGTGCCAGAAGGTTTCCTCAGGACTTTTACTTCCAGCCGACATAGCAACAGGAACGACAGCCACCGTTTTTCATGCATGGTGCAACCCGCTGACGGACTTTGATCACATCATGTCAGGCTTCTTATAAAAATTGTGAGGCAATTGCACTTGATAAGAAATTGTGTTCTGCAACTCAAAGATGTCTCTTTTATGAAAAAGTCAGACTCTGTACCCATCTCAAAATGTTAGTATCTTATTGCTGAACAACAATAGTTGCTTAGAAGTTGCGATGGAAGATAACTTTGTAATGTTTCCTTTCTATTTCTGTCTCCAGGGTCTGCTGGAGGTGAGCTCGTGCTGAACCTCAGGGGGAGGTGTCATGTTTCGGCCTTCTGTCCCACTCGTGGCTGTGTCTCAAAGGGCTCTTTGATGAGCCTTTCATCGTGCACCTTACCGCCAAGAGCCACACCTGGCAGGTACACACACCCACGAGCTCCAGGAAACACAAAAGGCGCTCTGTCCTGCTTTATTGCAAATTAATGTCCTCTCCAAAAACACTTAGCATTCATAACACAGGAAGAAAGAAGAAAAATGATATGGGGAAGTTTGGAACATGGGTCATCACTGAACTAATCAGATCTCTTTCAGCAAGAGTACAATTAAGCCTTTTTTGTTATTGCTTAGTCAACACTTATTTACAAAGTTGTAGTTAGTCACATTGAACATTGTATGGTTGTAATAATGTACACACACTAAAGCCATGCAAGCAGCTACTCTTATTATTGTATTTCCTTATGATATAGACAAGTTTGACCAAGCTCTCAGCCGTTCCCATGCACCTTACACAGACAGTACAGGCCTTTCACGGCTCTGGTCCGTCCAGGGATCATCTTCTTCCTCTCTTATCTACAGTTCAAAGCCTGTTGACTGAATTATCTGTGTGCAGTAAGAGAGGGGAAACAACTGTCGGCGTGCCTCAGTCAACCGTCCCGACTCCTGCTGCTCGTTCCGTCTGGACGTGGACCAAAGTGCCGGTGTTTTAGGCTCTATGGATGTGAGCAGTGTCAGAAGTAGTTATTACGGAAGTTCTCGTGTTTGAGCGGCCACAGAGCACATCGGACCGAAGCGGGGATAGACGAAGTGTAGTGGAGACCTACAAGATGGCCTCAGGACTGACCTCTATGAGGTGGATGCTGTCATGTAGTGAGATGAAGGAAGGACCCAAAATACAGGAATGCAAAACTAAGGATTTAATGAAGACAATGAAATAAAAGTCCAAGGGAAAAACCACTCCAAATGAAAACTCCAGATGAACCACAGGAACCAGAACACAGGTGAAACACAGAGCGGGGCAGGTATTCAAAAAGGAGAGCAGGACAGGAAGTAAAACTAAACATGAAACGTATAATAAAATCCACTCCATGACAGATGTATTTGTTTAAGTTTCTTTTATATTCCTATGACCTATTAACCATGTTACAACATTATTTCCTCCTCAAAACCTGGAGTTCTTTTTAGATCCATTGACAAGAATATTGGGAACTTCGCTCCTTTTGTCTAAAAGTCCCTGTCCCTGTGATAGTATATAATTTTTCAACATATGAGCAATTTTCTACTTTTAAAACAATATTATTGCCAATACATTTGTTTCTCAAGCGTTTGATGCTGATGAGTTGGAAGAAAACAAAACTAAAAACACCTATCTTTGGTGGTAGTAAAAGGAGGTACGCATTTTTACTCTTCATTTACTTTTACTTGTTTTTCTATAATTTTGTCTGAAGATATTACTATTATTTTTATCATTAATATTATGTCAATCATTTTCAATGGCCAAATTAATCACAGTTCTTCTTTAAAATGTTCCCTTGTTTCTCCATGTGCACCATATGTGAAGTTTCCCGTGTTATATTTTGAGCTCATTTTGAACATTAACATTGATTTACAATCAATGTTGGAAATGTCAAAAAACTAATTGTGTATAATGTCCCTGAACCTAAATCACTAAATCATATAGTGCACAAAATACTTAAAAAGATGAAACCGTCTATACCTGAATTTCCACTTCCTTAGATGGAGCAATCACACTATTGGTTTTGTAAAATGGACCTCACTGGTTGTTGGTGATAAAGATTAGAGATTCCAACTCCATTTAAACGTATGACATGCAATTATCTATCACGTTTTTTAATTTTATACACGAGTACCATTTATTCAAAAGCAGTGGTGCATTTGCATGACTGCTTTAGCCTTGGCCCCTGCGCGCATCCGTCGTCCGTAGTGTAATGTTTTACTATTATATGGCTTGACCCTTATGGCCTGCTGGATACAGTTGATTTAAAGAAGGCCTGGGCTCTGCAGCTCCGCACAGCCGGCCTCTCGTCTGTCTTGGCTCTCCCGTGCGCAAGGTCATCGCATAGCCAGTCACGACACTCCAATTAAGGCGACTGATGGACGCCGCTAATTGGTAGGATTTATAACCTCCTTTTATTATGCTTTATGAGGAAGGCAAGTGGAGGGCATTAGCATTTATAGGCCCCAGGCTCCACACTGGATCACTGTCACCCCGCTGTCCAGCTCGTCCACCACACCACATCACGTTCAAAAGAGAGAGCGCCGGTGTCCTTCTTCATCCTCCTTTGAGCTTCGATCTAATCCAAAGATGTCACTTGAAATAATAAAAGCAAAAAATGTACCAAATGTAGGTGCCAAAAATATCATAATATAGTATGAAACTCATGGGGGACGGCACATGTAATGAAAGTGTGAATATTGATTGTATTGTCAGGGTGGCTGACCAGAGACCTGGGCACCAGTCCATCTGTGGACAATGCAGTCAGTTACAGCTCACTGCTCCGTCTAATAAAGAACAGGCAGATTGATGTCACCAGTACGGCTGAACTCTAGCTAACACTCACCAGCATGGCTCCCTGCACACACTTCCAGCATGTTCCAGCATGTGGTTATGATAGGGCATTTCATTTCCTACTGGTCAGAAAGGCTGATGGGTTAGTCATACACTAAACCCTTTGTACATTTACAGCACTACTGGAAAAGCGGGAGATTAAAACAAAATGTTTTATTTTTTTGTTCAGACTGAAAACAACAACAGTCTAACCTTGTAACGGCATGGCACTTGGCCAATGAGTTTTTCTAAGGACTTTTACTTCCTTCCTACATAGCAACAGGAAGCAGTTCCAATCATTTGACATGTGTGGAGCTTCTTACTAATGCACTTAGATTGCATCTAGACAGAGCTCTTTAAAATGTGAAGTAAGTGCACTTGTAATGAAGACACAGTGTTTCACTGCTCCTAGTTGTTCCTTGAGGAGGAAGCCTGTGCCTCCCCCTGAACATTTGGCTGCACTCATAGCCTCGGTGGCAGGAGCACGAGCGATTACTCCTGCGCAGCCAGCCAAAACACAAAAATCAATAAACAATCTCAACGTTTCTGAGGGCCTTTCGTCTGACTTAATAAATGTCTCAATCCACTGTTATGACTTCATTTTGCCTTAACATCTTGTTCATGTGCATCTTTTGTCGATCAATTAGAGAATGGAGTGCCCCTTCTGTCACGACACCTGCCCTCCACCCTCAGCTGCGGCGCACCGACACACAGTCCTGCCGCCCAGTGCAAGGTGAATGGACGTTTGACACTTAATGGCTCATTAGAAGCTCAAGCATCCCCACCAGTGCTCCGAATGCTGGCCTCGCTCAAGTTTTTATTTAGTAATGCTTTTTCCGTCTGTTTCCTTTTCAGTCTTTGACCAGTCTTGTCCATCAGTCAATGTGGGGCAGCTCTTCACCGCAGCCTCTCTCCACATAATAAGACTGTATGTTTTGAAGAAGCATACAAGAGACACAACACACAGGCTTGACTATGACGACCACCACCTCTCCTCCAGCTCCTGTCAGCGGCCCTAATCCCGCCACTGCAGAGATGACAGGTGAGTGCTGCCAGAGCCCCCTGGTCTGTGACTAGAAGCTCCAGGAGAATTTCACACGCGCACACCCCTCTCTTGTCTTCAATCGATTCTGCCACTTCCCATTATTGTCAATCAGAGCCACATTGTCTCCGCGGTTGGAGCGGTGCGGCAGGCAATTGCCCAGGGCAGCGGGGTGCATTGAGCGACCTGCCCTGTCCCTGCCAGCCTGTACATGGGGCTCGCCTCAAGAGGCTGTCTGGGCAACACGCCACGACTAAAGCCTTAAACTGTAGCCTCTTCGCTTTAGTGGAGAAGCAAAAGGAAGGTGAATCCATGCGGTACTTTGTGGTGCACACACTTCCATCGGGCTGTCAACAGGTAAGTGATGCTGCCCTCTTAGAAGTCAGCACCCAGTTAGAAAAATGACATAATACAATGGCAGAAATAATGGAACAAAGGGCTCGGGGGTGAGAGAGGCTCCTGAGGTTGTTGTGTTTGCGCCAGGTCCATAAGAACATGTCCGGCGTGGGCGCTCCTGACCTGCCGTGGTCAGGTAGGGGAACGCACAACAGCCATAAGCCCTGGAGATTGATGGGAGCACCGGCCTCCCGCTCACACTGTAAAAGATTATCCGCTCACACGCTGGAAACAAAGCTGTGATGGAAATTCGTCTCGCATCATCAGCAACAAAATATCTACACGGCCAAGCGGGAGTCTCTCATTTTTCATGGCCAATATATTAAATAAAAAAAGGCATTAAAGAAAAAACGAGAGTAAGGCAAAGGGGGCGGTCTGAGTGATAGCACTATTTAGTTTCTTTTTTTTTAAACAGCCCACTTGAATCAAGGAGATTATAAGGTTTTTATTGGCTGTCAGGAAACACAACTTTCTGCGTACTTCACCCGCTCAAGCTCGTAACACCCTGATTAGAATGCCAGCAGAAATGAGAAGGTATAGAGGCGGGTGAGAGGAGACAGGAGAGCAGCGCGACAAGCACAGATGCCCCGGCTCCGTGCTCTCTTCAATACACAACACTGCTGACGCACAATAATATCAATGGAGAATTTATATAGCGAAAATGTGATGACAGGAACCACTCAAGCCGGGGCCCATTCTTAACCGCATACATAAAACATAATAAGTAACGTTATCTTGGAGCGCTGCACTCGGGCGATATGTGAATTTGCTATTAGAGAGGGAACATGTGTCGAGATGAGGAAACGCTCAGGGGCACTTCCTTATTTTAGTGAATGCATTCGAACGGGAACTTGCCTCAGTCGCACTGTGTCACGGCTTTGATAAGGAGGTGATGGAAAGCGAGTGGTATGAAGATGTCTGTTGTAACTCACAGCTGGGGTCACCTACACAGGATCCGGCGTACAGACTGCGTATTAAGTCGCGGGGAAAAAAAATCTCAGGCGTTTGATGAAATAATCAAGATTCAATTTGACGGAGGGGCTTTCCATCTCCACTGAAGCCTCGAACGTGGCCGTGTTTAGGGAGATCGCAAGGTAGTCATTGATTTTTCACTCATTAACTTTGATGTGGAGATGTTGGCACCACTGATGAGCAGCGTCTTATTTAGTTTAGTCACACGATAAACAGGAAAGGATGGAGAGGCGGTTGGTCCAGAGAAAAAGGAACTAACCATTTTCTAAGTCATGTCATTCCACATTTGGTCCCAGATTTAGTTTTTTTCTCCATTTTATCAGTGAGATTTCACCAAATAGTATTCACATATATAAAATAAATAAACAAAAGACAAACAATTACATTGCATAGTAAAGAGGATTTCTAAACAGAAAAGGGCTCTCCCATGTAAGCTTTTACTCATAAACTATCTGTATTATTAGACACAAAGTGTTAATAGTCAAAAAGACAAATAAGGGATTTATTGGACAGCATTTAAAATACATATCATAGTTTTATAAACACTAATGAAACGAGGCTGAGTGGCTGTTATACAAGCTGACAAAAACATGATAGAAAAATACAATAAGCATTGCATATACAGATGTGTAAATTCTGTCATTCCTCTTCTACATAAAGTGTGACACTGCACACTTTCCATCAGGCTAATCCTCTTTAGATCATTTACAAAGCAATTAGCCATGCCCCAAATGTCATTAAATATAAAAGATAACAACTGATGAGATAAGCTGTACTACATATGAAATGTGGATAGCTGCCTCAGAGCCCTGATCAGGGGGATGTATCTAAATCCTTCTATGTCAATCTGTGATTACTCAGCGGTGTACATATACTGAACATTCTTCATAAATTACATTAAACATACTTGATACGTTTTCATATAGTAGAAAGTATTGAGCATTACATCTGAAATAATATACATAACAATTATAGTGCAAATACTATAAAAGCAGTACCTCTGTATATATCACAGCAATGAACAAAGCAAACAGAAACAGCTGCCAAAAACATGCACCACTTACATGTTTGACTGTGGGATGTCGTAACATTCACAGAGATAGTTGGGTTTCAGATATTCAAAGTAGCTGGACTTCAGAGACTGTCAACATGCGTTTGTCAGCAGGAACCAGAGGGCTCCTTTTGTGCCGCTCTCTACTAAAACTTGGTTCTACACAGGACGAACAAGAAAGGAGCCAAAAAGCTAATTGCACGCTGCCCCCTGACCTCGGGCACAAAGGGGCTGCTCTGTGTGCAAATAGAGGAGCTTCAAACTCACTTTATGATTACATTATGTGTGTTGTTGCTCTTCACAACTCCTCCAGCGCTCAGCGGCACAAGCACCCGTTCACAGAGCACGCATCACTCATTCACCGGCCTCCTAGGTGCCTTTGTCAGGTGATTGCTGGCAGAAAAAGGAAAACAGATCAATACATCTCCCATGGGACTGACAGGTAATCTTTACTTGGGATGAAATATGAGTATCAGCTGGCTGGATTCCTTAACTGTAACAGGGCAATTGACTAGCTGCACGGAAGCTGCATGGCTGCTTCCTGGTCGTCTTCCTGACGTTAGGATTTATTCCGAGGTGAGCACTTTGGCTGTGACATAATGACTGTGTAGTAACTGTTAATTAGCATGAAGTCAGGTCTCCAATGGAGTGATCTGATGGGTGCTCTATTAAAGCTGGCATGTGTGGACCAAATCCAGCCCGCAAAACCCTTAGTGGCCCCTGAAAAGATTTTCAATGATCATTATTACAGTAACTTGCAGCATTGATGGTGCTGCCATACTATGACTAGTTATACTTCAGTTTAAAGCATATTTTCTCATCAACACAACCAAATAATTAACATGTAATTAGACGTTTGGCTTAGTTGTGATTGAATTCAAACCTACTACATAATAATACCCAAACTCATGTCAAATCAAATTAATTTGTCAATACACATAAATGTAAAAAAAAAAAAAAACATAATGAAAACAAAAGTAAACCCTCTTACTTTTGAAACCAACCAGCTCCTATGCTTTTAAACTTGACCTCTGACCAAAATGAGTTTGACACCCATGTATTAAAGTGAATGGGTGATCTATAAGAGATAATGGAGTAATCTGATGACTCTTCTGACAATTTGGCTTGAAAACTAACTGAAGCCCAGAGACAAGTTGCTCTCTGAGTTTGATTTGTTGTAAAGGACCGGCGGGTTAGAAGAGCAGCCGATGTACTCTGCCTCTCTACTTTGACTGATCCTTGTGTGAAGGTATGTCTACTGAGGGGCATCCATTTAGACGAGTGCACACACAGCATTTATAAATGTCATCCCTGGCCAACATGATCACATAAAGCTTTCCTAGACGGATTATTGCAGACATATAACTCACATTAATTGGCAAATCTCATTCTACTAAATGCGATTCTTCTCCGGAATGCAGCTTTTAAAGTGAGCAAAACGACATACAATATGTGGCTGGTAATTCTGCAGTTGATTACACTAAAAGTTATCTCCTTCTCAGAACACTCGCTGCATACCAAGACGCTTTTGTCCTATGAAGACTTTAGATTTACACTATAGTCGGGTGGAGAAACAGAGGGCATGAAAATCTACTTGCTAGTTCAATTTAAAGTATTTGTAATCAACTGTTGTCATTTCAACTATCTATTGTACTCATTCAACGTAAGGAGACATGAATTATGCACAAGGAGAGTCTTCAGTCATCTCCTCTCCTGAATGAATATAGACAAATACATATTAGGGGTTTTAAATAGATTCTGGGCATCTCTGCTACTGCCCCACAAACTGGCCATAGATAAAACGGAAGAAAATTGATGCCCAGTCTTCTAGCAGGAATCCTATATTATTTGTTCACATATCTTAATATTAAAAGACACAATTTAATAATAACACAATAATAAAAAATAAATAAAAACATCAAGATTGATAAGAGGAGTCTTAAAGTAGTAGTGAATTCTTTCCGTGCAGACTTGAGCCTGTCTCTTGTAGCTGTGTATGAAGAAGCAATTATAAATCATGCTAATGAGAGACCTGGACATTATATGGATCTCCACTGGTGATTGCCGCTCTGAACTCAAAGCAGCGTGTCGTAGCCATACATTCTGGCTTCAGTCTGTGTAAAACCATTAAGGAGAGACTGCCCTGACCATCCTCCCTCTGGTGTCCCTGCTGACAGACGCCGCTCTATAAAAGTGGCCATAATTGTTGGATTGTGTAGTAGCAGGTGGCCTGGAGACAGGAGGAGCTGCTGAGGCCTCTTGAAGCTGTGTTCTTCCTCCAGGAGATAGGGCTTGTTAAAGTTGGCACTGATTGCATTACCATTTGTCAGGCTGAATATACTACTACAAAGATTCTAACAGTAACATGCTGATTTGAAGACTAATGATGAGCTTTGTATTTGCCAACTTTGGAAAGGAGGAGTTTTGTGCGTCTTTCACAATAGTTTTTTTTTTTTTTTTTTTTTTACAGTAAGTANTCCTTAAGGCTGTTGTAGACTCGGGCCAATCCAGGTTTAATCTCTTCTGTATGTGCGGTTGGTCAGATGTGGCAGAACCTCGGATTGAAGTCGTTGAGATGACTGGCGTAGGATGACATCATCACGGGTTGTCTTTATGAGATACACTGCAAGCTGCAACAAGAAATATATTTTAAAACATATCACAAAATCCATTTAATATTCTCTATTAGGAAGCTCTAACACAGTGATACGGTACGATGGCATGTTATACCTAATTAGAAAACTAATTTTAACTACATTTATTTAAACAGTAAAACCCAACACTTAATTTAGAAATAGTTAAAAACTAAATAAAACATTGGTATGTTGGTAAGTAGTAGTAGCAGTAATCCTGGTCAGAACAGGGCCTTTCTGAGCAGAGTTTGCATGTTCTCCCTGTGTCTGCGTAGGTTTCCTCTAGGTGCTCCGGTTTCCCATTAAAAACAAAAAATCCTCCAGCTTTGGTCCTGACCAAGCTGCGCATCAATAAAATGTAATTAAATTAGATTAAGAATTAAATTAGGCAAAAAAGAGCTTCAAACACACAGAATAATCTGCCTTTAAACTTAGACTTATGATTGCTTGATTGGGGCCCAATTCAAAAAGAGCTCAACACCCCTGAGTCTAAATTATTCCTTATCAAATTTCCTTTTTCTGTTTATCCTAACTGGAAATATCATAAAAACCACTACCAATCTTTAGTCCATACAGGAACAATGTCATCTACTGTCTTACCTGGTTCAAACAAATCTGACCTGATCTCTCACAGAAAAGTTTGCCTGGGTCGCAAGACAGTTTTGAGGCCGTCTGGGGAAACGGGAGGAGGAAAGTAGAAGTGACATTGTGGCTCTGGGCTGTCTCACAGGATTAGGCATTACAGCGTTCAGTGGCATGTGCTTTTGCTCACTCCCATTATATCTGCGTGTGCCTCTTTCCAGATGACTTCTTCTCCAAACTGATCCGGCGGTCAAGATAATTGATTAATATTTCTTGAGGGAACGATGACTAACTGTTGTTGCGCTTCAACCCAAACACTCTGGTTAAACATAGTAAAAGATTTGGATCAAATTTGTGCCCTTCTTTTTGCCTGACAGATCTGACATCCACAGGTCTGGCCTCAAGTACAAGCTCAAAGCCACAGCTCAGGGTCATGCTATGAAAACTTTTCAAAAGCTTTTCCCTAGATTACAACAATATTTAAACATTGCATGCATAAAAGGTTTACATTTTTCCTTAACTGATACACCAATGGCTAAGTACGGCCACATCAAGGTCATTAGAAAATGTAAGCAATTTTCTTTCAATGGGAAAATTACAGTACATGCGTTTACTATGGGTGATAATAATGGCAGACTGAATGGAACCATCTTAATAAGCTCTCGCTCTCTATAAACAATCATTACAGGCCTTTCTGAGCACTCCTCTTCCCCTGTTTATTAATCAGCTAATTACACATTGACAGTAATGGGCCTGCTGATTCCCGCACTTAAATGAACAGGGCTGAATAGCTCTTTAATGATTAGCCTTTGTGTTTCTCGCTCCCTCTTTTTCCTCTCCTTCCTCTCTCTCCCTCTCTTAGTCACACACACTCAAAACATTTAAATCAGACCTCCCAGCAAGATGGTTTGCAAACAAGCAAGTTAAAGGAGCAGCCGACAGCTCCGAGACCTGTGCGCAAAACACAAATGCGGTAATGTGTCTGTGAAAGGCTTCTGTGTGAGCTCAGCCTCCAGCCACAGCTAAGGCCGTCGTCAAAGTTGAGCTGAGCAGCAGGCAGGTGCAGTTTTGTGGTTTTTTTGAAGGACACGAGCCGGGTACAAAGTGGAGCCAGAGAGGGCGAAATAGTGCGGTGGGCTGCATTTCTGTCAGCAGAAGTGATGGCTGAGTGCTGCCGTTATTTGTCTTGTGCTGCCACACGGCCCTCGCACCAGCCTGGGCATTAATGAGAGGGGGTCGGACCGCCGGGCAGGAACATGGAGGCCTCAGCCGCAGGTGATCTGTCACAGAGGCGTCTGCACTGGGGCACACACTGGGCACACGTGGACACGCCAAAAGCAACAGCAGTCCCATGGGGAAGCTCAAGCTCTATATTACAACCTGACACACACTTAAGTATGCAATAGTGTCTTCACTGTCATTTTCCAGTGCGATAAAGAGAAGGGCTTTGAACAAAACCGCAACGAGCAAGAAACATAGTATTTAGCCTGGGTGTGAGATCCAGCTAAGCTTTTTATTGAAATCTTTTTTCTTCATAAAGATTTCAATGAATGTGGCCATGTCTGCATGTGGCAGCCAGATCCCAGAACACTGAAGCAAAGCAGGACAGGGCCTAGTTAGTGCTATGATGGGAGACCTCTGGGAACACCAGGTGACACAGAAGGGCAGCTGCGGCTGTAAAGTGCCAAACTGTCCTTTGCCCACAATGCCTAGAATGAGTCTGGTGTGTGCGAGAATGATTTGTGGTGGTGGCAGGAGCCGATGGCACATACTAGTTGCCTCGTTTCTGTCAGTGTGCCCCAGGGCAGCTGTGGCTATAGTAATAGTTCATCACCACAGTATAAGGAATGAAATAATATTGACATGTGAAGAGTCTTTCAGTGCCCCAAAAAAGTGTGTTTTAAAAACAATGCATTATATCAATAATTCACTAATACTCATGATGCATAAGTAATAACCAACCTATGAGAACATTTCAGGAGTCACGCCATGGTCTAACAAGTTATTTCTAAAGGAAACGGCTAGTAACAAAGAGAGTTGGTGCTTAGAGTTGTACTGTCAGGCTGCTGGTTGGTGAGAAAAGTAGAAAATGGCCAATTTAAGGCTGAGAAATGGAGTGGTCATCTAATCCAAACAGATGCCTCTCTGTTGTGTGTTGTAGCTTCCACACTGCTGAGGAAGTGCTAAAAGAGTAAAAGAAGAAGACAATGCAACAGCTGGGTACCGCCTCAGTAATTCCCCACAGAGCCCAGGCAGACACATCCAGCCGCACACCATTCTCACTCCTGATTACAAAGTTTCAAATCAACCACTAACAGATTGAACAATCTACTTCTTTTGTTGAAGAACTCACAAAAGATTCAGCCATAGTTGTAAAAGAGCAACACAGCTAACCAAGGGGCTAAATACACTTTCCTTACAACCCCTGTGATCACGTTTGATTCGGACGTACATTTTTTTGGGAGGAACAAAAAGAGGGTAAGATAACTGAGCACAAGAGTCGACAGCGAGATTTATCCAGAACAATGGCAGCGGCTGGATGGGCAGATTAAATCATAGTAGAGAAATAATAGTAGTCAACACCTATATGCTCTCGTAAGCAATATTTTCCGTGGTGATCCAAAGTGAAACTTTACGCACCATCTTCAGCGAGAATATTTCCTTTGTGTTTTCAGGTTTGAGAATGTAGAACATATATGGTAAATAATGCTGTTGGTCTGCCATATCCTTATACTAGTGTTTTTCAACCAGTGTTCCGTGGCAGGTTTGTGAGATGTTGTTTGGAATCCATCCATCCATTTTCTTCCCTTTAATTTATTTCTGGGTCAGAGCTGCACCCAGAACACAGAGCACCAGTCCCTCACTGATCCTCCTGCAGGTGGTGATCTTTCAGCCTAGAACTTTCAGCTGGGGCTTCAGGCACAGTGGGGTTAAGTCTCTTGTCCAAGGACACAAGAATAGCAGACATCAGCAGGCCTCTAAGTAGTTCTGGTGGTGGGCTCAAACCCACAACCTTCAGACTCAAAGGCCAATGCTCTACCAACTGAGCCACTGTTGTCTTGTTTGCTGCGCCTTTGAAAATTATCCTATGGGCTATATGCACGGGGAGGCGTGACGTCATTTCCTGTTAACGCAGCTCAGCCTGTTCACTTCCTGTCTATGCAATCCTATGGCATTTAGGTGAGTTTTAGTGACGTTTTTTAGTAATTCGATCGATACATTCAGCTGTGAGACTGACCCAAAAGTGTTGCTGTGCTTTCTCTGTGAGGTAGAGCTTTGTCTGTGGCCACTCAGAGCGAT